>ML815326.1:70241-107950 GCA_009831015.1 Picea engelmannii
TGGCCTAAAGCCGACATAAATAAAATAACATTACTAATCTAAATCACAACTAATGGCCTAAAGCCGACATAAATAAAATAACATTACTAATCTAATATGCCCCAATTAAGTGGTAATGAGCCAATATTAGGGCTTAACACCTAATGTGTGAGGTCAAGAGAGCATCTGATGCCGAAATACATTACAAAATCTTCACCAATGTACAAAATCGAGTGAGCCCGAGACCAAAGTTCGGGAGGTGCCATCTGCAAAATAATAATTGTCTCTCTAAGACAGGCATACCCATGCTCGAGATGAAATAAATCATGGTTTGCAATCAAATACATTGGATATCCATGTCATATAACTATATAAAGTGTAGCCGCGAGAAATACACATCGGATCTACATCTCAAAATCAAAGATATACAAGTATAGTATCCATCTTCAAGAAGCCAATAACGCCCAATGGCTGGAGATGAGGTCTTCATAGCTTGAAAAACAACTTCAATATCTTCAAAACTCAGGTAGGAGTATAATAGGAGTGTATAACTCACTACCTTGAGGTCTTCGAAGACTCATCGGGAAAAGACAAGAGGATCTCGATGATGAGGCAGAGAACTTCGTCGATTTTGAATCAAGACTTGACTGGACTTCCAGGATGGTTGACTTATGAGGTCAAGAGACAAACTGCAGAAAGGTCGACTCAGGTTGGGTGAAAATTTCCTTGGACAAAAGCACGAAAGATGATAAAACTCAGGCATCATGACATTGACATAAGTTCACGATGTAGGAGGCAACACAAACTCTCCATGTGTTTGGAAGAGTAACCAAAAGAAGGAGGGCACATATCTATGTATAAAGAATGGCTTCCTAAGGTCATACTAGATCCTAATGCTTAATGAACAAATGGAAGGATGTGATTTGTCCAAGGGAGACTCATTGTGCTGCCAAAAAAGAATACATATTTCTCGTCCCCTCTTTTTGGTTGTTTTTATTTTTTTGTCTTTTTCAATTTTTTAAAGAGCTTGAAAAAGAATAAAAGAATGCTACGTTACAAAGGAGGAACAAGTGTCTCAAGCAAGCATACTAGTTCCAGGTGCAAGGAACACACTAATGCTCAAAGAAAGGAGACATGTGCAGGAAAAGGAAACTTAGGGAAAATTTCTCCATGGGTCAAGGTGTCAGGTCGCAGAGGCAAAGTGCTACAAGGCTTGTGTATAAGGCATGCTTCAAAGGTTTAGTTGAGAGCAACATGGATCCGGAATTAGGCCAAAGACGTAGAGATGCAAATGTGATTAGAAAGACACAATGAAACCCCCTTTAATGTATTTTTAACGAGCCCAGAGAAAGTAAGATTGATAGTTTTTTCATGTTTAGAGAGTCTGAAAAAACGTAAAAGAAGACTCCAAGGAGTACCTTTTTTGGAGATAGTCTAGTCAGTTTGAAAAAGGGGTAAACTAGCACCGAAAATATGTCTATTCAAAACTATTTTAACGAGTGTGACAAAGATAAGATCAATCGACAATATTTTCAATTTTAAGGAGTCTGAAAAGAGATTAACTATGGATTCATAGCCTTTTTCTGAATTTAGTCCCCTTAGCCCGAAAAAGTATAAAAGTTACTAAGGAGAACTCTCCTAGAGAGACGAATCTCTAGAGGCGTACATTTTTCCACTATAATCTATAGGCTAGAAAAAGGGGCAAACTCATGCCAGTAGATGTTCTTCTGGACCAATTTAATGAGTGTGAAGGAACAAGGTCACTCAATGATCTTTTCAATTTTAGGGAGTCTGAAAAGAGCTTAACTATGGATTCCATGGGGGTTCCTTTTTCGTAAGTAATATCCAAGGCCCGAAAAAGGTGATAAACCAAAACCAAGGAGAATGTTCATTTTTTGTAAATTTAGTCCCTCAGGCCCGAAAAAAGGGTTAAACTTATACATGAGAATACTCTTCTAGAGAATTGAAGTTCCTAGAGCATACCTTTGTTCGTACAATTGACCATCCAGACTGAAAAAGGGATAAACTACCACCGGATATACGTGCCTTCATATTTGAGTTTGGCGAATGTGAAGGGAAACAAGATCGCTCAGAAATATTTTCATGTTTAGAGAGTCTGAAAAGGGCTTAAAGAAGACTCCAAAAGGTTACTTTTCTCATTTAATCTAGACACGATTGAAAAGAATAAATGTAGTCTCGTCGTATGTTGCTTTCAGATTTCAAATTTAGCTTGAAAGACAACAAAGCGTGCTCATTTTGGGAGTCCCGAGGGTGAGTCCAAGAATAATGGTGCATCAGAAGGATGAGGCTCAATCTCGTAATCAAAATAGGACTAACAAGGACTCCCTAGCCTATAGTCATTACAGACAACATGGACATCGAAATGAAACAAGGATCTACCTAGGGAATCCATGTAAAGGTAGGCTCTACCACCTAATTACGAAACTTCTAGAGCAGCAATGAAGGTTTAGTGTCGCACTTCGGTGGGATCGATCCTATGGCAAAGCAGAAAATACATCGAGATGCGGAAAGTGGAGATGAAATCCTAACTTATATGCAAAAAGTTGGAAAAAATGCCTTTTACCAAAGGACATTTAAAGTGACCCATCCCCCAAAAAGTTACCAAACCAAAAGGAAAAGTGCATCATAACATCCAATAAGAAACTTAGGAACGGAATCAAATAATTTCCAAGCCAGGAAAAATGACAAAGGGGGTCAAAAAAGTGGCAAAAAGGACCAAAACAGTATATAAATAGAAGTTGACAGCTCATTTTCACCATTGCATTTTGAAAATTTACCAAAAGGAGAAAAACCCCTTTGCTAAAGTAGTTGATTATGGGAGCTTCAGAGGACGAAACGAACTTCTGCTTGGACCAAGTAAGTACAAACTCATAACTATTGAATTTCAATTCCTTTCTTTTTTCTTTTGGGAGGGGCACGCTCGCCTAAAAACAGAGGCCATGCGTGTACTCGTGTTGTCCAAGGATAACCCACGTATGTTGATCCAAAATGATCTTTTAATGACTATGGTTGAGTTATTAATTGCAAGTGTTAATTAACCATTTATGAAGTTGAACCAAAGAGGATGAATTTAATGAAGAAACATAGCAGCCATAAAACAATATACAGATATGAACATAAGCATGAAGAAAAACAAACCATAACAAGAGAAGTGATAACGAAGTTCGACAAGGTTGCCTACAACTCCAGGCCTTTGTCTCAGTGGGGGAGGCTTCTTTATTAATTATTCAATGCTTTCAAAGTACAACAAAAGTACATCAAATGGATCTCATATTGGTCTCACTATGTTCTACTCAACCTCATAAATCCAACACAACTGATGGCACTGAAAAATACTAAGTGTAGCTCCCAGAAATGGATCACAAAGGTCTCCTCCTCAACAACTTCCCTGCATAAAAATGGATTTGGCTTGGCTTTGCTTCAGCATAAATCTGCTCTGATTGTCCTTTTATATCCTCAAACAGGCATGGATTATATAGATATGAAGTTGGTTATCATTCCCCAACTTCCTCCCAAAATCTGGGCTCAAAAAGAGCCCAATATCCCCCAAAATGGGCAAAACTCTCCATTAACAGGCCTAAAAATCATAAAAATCCCAAACCATACAATAAAACCCACTTTGCAATAATGTAGGGTGCAGACCCCTTTTGGTTGCCCCCCTGGTCATATTAAGACACTCCATGTGGCCACGCGCCCATGCGCTGGCCCTCAAGTCATTAAATCTCAATCATATCAAAGGCCATGTGGCCATATCCCAACCGCACGCTTTTGAAGGGATAAGCCCCCCGTTATGTAGACACATGGTGCTTGGGATAGAACTGTTCCCTAAAAAAACGCACCCAACAGGTAGTGGCACATGCGCCCTCTTGGTGGCTGGTCACATGCATTACAAATGAACCGTTGGTTGGGGCTTAGCCCCAACCCCTTTCCGCCCATATTAAAACAAATGCACTTTAAATAAATATAAAGTGGTTTATTTAAACAAGAAATAACATGGCACGTTGGTTGTTGGACCTATCCCAAAGCTTTGGCGTCTACCAAGATTTCATGGGCTCCAAAGTTTTTAGACCAACTACCATAGATGGGGTGCCATGTGGCATCCCACGACTGGGCCACATGGCACTAAACAACTTGCCGAGAATGTGCCACTTGTCCACTTTCGATTGGATCTGTCATCTGCCCAGTCAAAGGTCGCCACTTGTCAACACCTGCTTCTACCACGTCAACATAATTAAATATCTTTGGTGATGTCATACTGACATCAACATTGACTTTTTGCCATTTTGACCTTTGACTTTTTAGTTGTTTGAGAATCTTATCAGAGTACGATAACTCTTGCATACGGAGCCCGTTTGAGAAAGTAAATATATGATCGGAATCAGAGCGACGAGCCGGTCGCAATGGACTTGGTTTCATCCAATTCCGAGAACTTTAATTTTTGAGCCTTTTCTGGACCTGGGAAGCCTCCTGGATCCAATTATGGATCACACCTCCCCACTAAAGACCTTTTGGTCCCCAAAATGTTACTGACCAGTCAACAAGCTCGGGATAGGCCACTCGGCTTGTCCTCTGTCTCTAAACTTTGTCTTGTGCACCTGTCTCATCAAGATCAACTGTAACACAATCATGACAACTAACAGCATATTGTTATCCATTTGAACCCTGTCACATTTTATTGAAGCCAATATCATCCATGTAGACAACATTACTAATGATAGCATAAAAAACATGACTGCAATTGATCTGATATACTTATAATATTTGCACAACATGATCTTATCTTGAAGCAACATATGATTGATTTTCCATTCAACAATCATTTCATGTTCTTGCTTAAGATCTATTACTTCATTTGAAACAATTATTGGTTTGTTTCTTGCTTGAACTGCCTTATTTAATTGTTCCATAGTTTGAAGAGTTTTAGTTGCCTTAACATGATGAGCATGAACCACATAATATTGACCTGCTTTGGTTAATTGATATTGATTCTTTGTCCTATAGAAGATTGCTTTACGATCATATAAGTATGGACTACCTAAGACCATTCCACATTCACTTAATGGCACTACATCACATGTTACCTCATCCACATACTTAGATGAAATTGAAAATTTGATTGTGCACTGCATTGTTATGTGGATTTGATGATGATTGCTTATCCATTTAAGTGTGTAAAGCTTATGATGTACTTGTGTTTTTAACCCCAATTGCTTAACCAATTCTTATGAGATTAGATTAGATTGAGATCCATTGTCGATTAATGTGTCTATCTTAGTGTGTCGCATGATGGTCCTTATATGAAACAAGTTGCTTCTACAATCAATGCCTTCACCAATTTTACCTGTCATACTAACCAATGAGACCTTAGATTCGTCATCCGAATCCAATCCCAAGTATGTGGGTCTTGTTGCTGATGCAATTGTTTGCTTCCCTTTCTTTTCTTTAAACCACTTTGGCCTCTTCTCGGGATGCAACTGCCAACATCTGTCCTCATCATGCCCCTCTTTCTTGCAATGCTTGCAAGAGGGTTTCTCTTCCTTTCTTGCCACTGCATTTTCCTTTTTTCCTGTCCACTTCCTCTTGTCCTCTTTCCTCGAAGACGATTCCCCTAATACACCTACTTTCCCTACTTCAATGTATGTCACTTGAACAGAAACCTCATCAAGGTTAGTGGGTCCAAAAATGAATAAAATATTTCTAATATGTTCAGGTAAACCTCCGATATACTTCATAAGGGTTTCCTGTGTATGTAAAGGGATATCTAACATCGATGCCATTTTTTGAAAGCCATCTGTATACTCTTGCACTGTTTGTCATTTTCTTAGTTTTAAAGATTTCCATTCCATCAATGTTTTTTCTTTATAACCCAAAGGATAGAATTGTTTCCTAAGTGTAGAAATGAAACTTTGCCATGATGGAAATACATTACCCACTTGTTGTGTTCCGTTTTGCAACTTTCTTTGCCACCAGATGAGAGTTGTACCTACAAGTATCAAAGATGCCAACTTGATTTGTGTGACCTCATCCTTGATCTGTTGCACACTGCAGTAAACCTTCATCTGCCTGACCCAATTGTCAAGTCTCTCTGCATTAACTTCACCATCATATATGGGTAACTCAAATTTAACATCAAGTTTTAATAATGGCATTTCATTCTTATGTTTATGTACATGTTTCTTTGCATTGGATTTAGAACTTGAACTTGAAGAAGGAGGTGACGATGGAGGTGAAGGAGGAATCTAAGGAGGATCCTCTCCTTATTCAATTTTTCCCTTTGAAGATTCACCCCAAAATGGTTGTTTTCGTTCCAAGTAATCCTCATACAAAACTTTCATCATCTCCGACATAGCAAAGAAAGTTTTTCAAAACTCTTTCTCATCCTGAGAAAGCCCCTCTTATGATGCCATCTTATCACTGTGAGAAGCTCTCTTTCTTAATCCAATTAATGGATTCTCTGCAACAAGTTTTCCTTCACCACGTTGTAGCTTTTCCCTGGTTAACATGCAAAACTCAAATCCAAATTTCAACTAGCTCTGATACCACTTGATCTGAAATAATCTTTTAATGACCGTGGTTGAGTTATTAATTGCATGTGTTAATTAACCATTTATGAATCTGAACCAAAGAGGATGAATTTAATGAAGAAACATAGCAGCCATAAAACAATATACAGATCTGAACATAAGCACGAAGAACAACAAACCATAACAATAGAAGTGATAACGGAGTTCGGCAAGGTTGCCTACGTCTTTGGGCCTTTGTCTTAGTAGGGGAGGCTTCTTTATTAATTATTCAATGCTTTAAAAGTGAAACAAAATTACATCAAATGGATCTCATACTGGTCTCACTGTTTTCTGATCGACCTCATAAATCCAACACAAATAACGACACTGAAAAATACTGAGTGTAGCTCCCAGAAATGGCCTGCAAAGGTCTCCTCCTCAACAGCTTCCCTGCATAAAAATGGATTTGGCTTGGCTTGGCTTCAGCATAAATCTACTCTGACTGTCCTTTTCTGACCTCAAACATGTCTGGTTTATATAGATTTGAAGTTGGTTTTCATTCCCCAACTTCCTCCCAAAATCTGGGCTCAAAAAGAGCCCAATATCCCCCAAAATGGGCAAAAATCTCCATTAACAAGCTTAAAAATCATAAAAAAATCCCAAACCATACAATAAAACCCACTTTGAAATAATGTAGGGCGCAACCCCCTTTTGGTTGGCCCCTTGGTCATATTAAGGTGCTCCATGTATCCACACGTTGGCCCTCAAGTCCCTAACTCTCGATCATATCAAAGGCCATGTGGCCATATCCCAACCGCGTACTTTTGAAGGGATAAGCCCCCCATTATATGGACACATGGTGCATGGGATAGAACTATGCCCTAACAAAAAGTGCCTAGCAGGTAGTGGCGCCTACGCTCTCTTGGTGGTTGGTCACATGCATTACAAATGAACCATTGGTTAGGGCTTAGCCCCAACCCCTTTCTGCCCATATTAAAACAAATACACTTTAAATAAATATAAAGTGGTTTTTGTTTAAACAAGAAATAACATGGCATGTTGGTTGTTGGACCTGTCCCAAAGCTTTGGCGCCTACCAAGAGGTCATGGGTTTGAATCCCATGTGCTCCAAATTTTTTAGACCAACTACCATACATTGGGTGCCACATGGCAACCCACGACTGGGCCACATGGCACCAAACAACTTGCCAAGAATGTGCCACTTGTCCACTTCTGATTGGATCTGTCATTTGCTCAGTCAAAGGTTTCCACTTGTCAACACCTACTTTTTCCACGTCAACATAATTAAATAGCTTTGGTGATGTCATGTTGACGTCAACATTGAATTTTTCGTTGTTTGAGAATCTAATCAGAGTGCGATAACTCTTGCAAATGGAGCATGTTTGAGAAAGTAAATATATGGATAGAATCAACACGACGAGACGGTCGCAATGGAATTGGTTTCATCTAATTATGAGAACTTTCATTTTTGAGCTTTTTCTGGACCTGGGAAGCCTCCTGGATCTGATTCTGGATCAAATGTACTCAGGCAGAAAACACTCTTCCCACGAACATACGTGA
The DNA here is from genome assembly GCA_009831015.1 of Picea engelmannii. Taxonomy (NCBI): domain Eukaryota; kingdom Viridiplantae; phylum Streptophyta; class Pinopsida; order Pinales; family Pinaceae; genus Picea; species Picea engelmannii. The sequence goes on from ML815326.1 coordinate 78,325, forward strand.
CTGTGGCCAAAACAACCCATGTACACCCTCAAAATCTTGGAAAAAACTTAAAATGCAAGAGGTAACTCCCTTTTATCTTCCATGGAACATGATGTATGCCCATTGGAGGGAGAGTGAACATGAGGACATTGATATACTGATCGATGAGGAACCTGTTGCCATTGTCGCACTGAAACAATGTGGGATGTGGAGGTTCTTCCAGTGTCCATTTATGAGGGCACAACCCAGGCTACTGACTGCCATCATTGACTACTGGCATCCAGATGCAGAGGCATTCATGATAGAGGGATAGTTGTTGACTCCAACGACTAAGGACATTTACTTTTTGACTCGTCTCTCAAGGAGAGGGGAACCAGTCAATATGTAGACATTTTCCTCTGAGCCTTTTAACATCAAGGACTACATCTGGATGTACTGCGAGGCCAACACTGAGAAGGTATGTTCTCAAGTTCCAATTCACAAGATCACTAGTTTATCTCTGAAGAGTGATCTTGCTACTTATTGGGCGGATTACTAGATTTTCATCCCTTCACCAGGATTCTCGGGCACACATGCATTGTGATATTCAGTGCCAGGAGGCACATATATACGACTGTAGTATAACCATGCTCACATGCATGAAGAGGCAGTTGATAGAGTGTCGAGAACACAACAACAAGAACTTCGGGTTTGACACTATCCTTTGCTTGTTCTTCTTCTTCGAGAGTGCCTAGTCTGAGTCCTAGGGAGACTCTACGAGGGCATGCGGCCTCCTTCCTAGCAGTATGCAGATGTGCAACATTGCTACCATGACATGGGGGAGGGAGGACCATAGAGGCCTTTGACGACAAATTTTTTGACTGGTGGGAACGACAGATTCTAGTGATAGAGGCCTACCCCTATGCTAGAATCAACTTTTCCAGGGATCCAGACATCCTCGTGCCTCTCAGAGAGGAGTGAGGAGAGTTAGGTAACATGTTTTTTAAAGTTATTTAAATTTTAATTGTTTTTATATATATCATTTTTATATATGTATCAGAGTACTTACTTTTATGTATATGTTATGTATAGATGTGGGATGAGTGTGCCCAGCAGACTTCACGAGGAATCGACGACGTCCTCGACTGGAGGCGGGACCAACAGTAGTCGGCGGACCAGCAGTCGCAGGGGGACCTCCAGCCGGAGAGGCTGAGAGAGTTTTGAGGTGGGTGGAGCACAACCACACCGTGCTCACTCATACAGTACCTATGTCTGAGATTGAGGATCTCTCGCCTTCTATGCAACCTCATGTAGTGGGGGTGCCACGGACTTGGATCTATCTCTTACGACATTTGGCCAACACCGTCATTCACTATGGTATGGCCAATAGGCCCCAAGCTTAGATAGGCTAGACATTTATGTGTCGAGGGCACCATTGTATATTTTTTGAGGGCATAAGTGTCGCGATATATATCAAACCTTTTTTTTAGACATTCGCGCCCACCTATGTACTCGTGACATTTTTTGACATATATATATTTACATCTTTATTTGTCTTATGGATCACATTTTTTACAAATGTATGTACATGTGTATGTGTGTGTTTCTTTTTATATGTGTGCAACATGTCAATATAATATTTGATTAGCTAGAGTATATGTCCTATGCTTAAATCTCCTAGGAACATGGATATACGTAATGTAATCAAAGTAATGTTCTAAGAGACGTACCCTAAGGAAACGTCGGTGCAAAGTAGGATCATAAACGTGGTAAAATCCATTTAACTAGGACACAACTAGTTGAGCATCTAAGTAGACCCGGAGGTGAGAAATGCTATGCGACAAAGTGTCACGAAGAAATTCTATCACTACACTGTACTCGACAATATTGTTTGTGGCGTCACCTAGACAAATACCTTTGGAAGATAGCAACTGGCCTCCAGGTGTGAAAATCACCCAAGTTGCGAAAGAAAGCCTCCGAGTGTGTCAGCTAGCGTCATTCGCGAACCCAAAGAACACCTTCGATTCACTCGACATCTTCCACAGTGAAAGAGAAGACATAAATAACTACACGTCCATAAAACAAAATGACAAAAAATTGTATAAGAACTATACATATGTACAAGAAGTCACCCAGGCGACCAACCTACGAGTAATAATTCTTGAGATAGAGCCCATTTTTAGGCTCCGCCAAGGCATTTCTTTCAAAGTCAACCAGATGGTAAGAAACCTTCTTTAAGACCTCTTTCACGATGAACGGTCCAAACCACATGGGTTTGAACTTGCATGCCCCCAGGGGATCCTTGTCTTGATCATAGACAGGACAAGATCACCTTCGGAGAAAATTTGAGGACGAACGGACAGATCATACTAACACTTGACTCATTGCTTATGAGCCTCATTGGTCAAGGTTGCATCACGACGCTGCCCATCAAGTTGCTTGAGATATAATAGGCATTCCTCAAGTGGTGAAGTCTCTGGCAGTAATTCCACTGCTAAATTTAAAGATGGGATCTGGCACTCAATAGGCAAGACTGCTTCTATTGGTCACTATAATTGCTTATTAATTAAAACAATCAAGTGTCACATAAATTGTCAACCCAGGGAAGTCTGTTTATTTCAAAGGCAATCACACACTGTATATGCTCAATCTCAAAAGCAATCCACAGTTGTAGTAAAAGTTACACTAATCACACCTTGCTTTGAACAGACTGAAGTTCTACTCTAATTTACAATGAAAGCAATCTATCTATTGCAGAGTTCAAGATTCAAGGAAAATAATTATCAGAAGAATCTTGGATTATATTAAGAAACAACAACCTAGGAAAAATGAACCTTTCAGCGTACTGCAAAGAAGACTAACTATTTTGTAACAGAGAACAAGACCCTATTCCCCAAAGTAGGAATCTTCAACACCTGTCTCTGACTATCACACTTTCATAAACTCATTCTGTAAATAGAATTACCAATTAAAATGATTAACAATTACCGAAGACTAACTATTTTTTAACAGAGAACAGGACCCTATTCCCCAAAGTAGGAATCTCCAGCACCTGTCTCTGACTATCACACTTTCATAAACTCATTCTGCAAACAGAATTACCAATCAAAATTATTAACAATTACCAAAGACTAACTATTATGTAACAGAGAACAAGACCCTATTCCCCAAAGTAGGAATCTTCAGCACCTGTCTCTGACTATCACACTTTCATAAACTCATTCTGCAAACAGAATTACCAATCAAAATGATTAACAATTACCTAGGAATGAATTGTATGAAAACGATGTAACAATTAGTGGAAACAGAGTTTCAGCAAAACAGAGTTTTAACAAGGTATAAATAAAAACAATACTAACACACTATAGAAACTAATGGGTGAATCTTGTGAAGAAGGTGGGCCCTTTCCTTCTCACAAGATTCCCTAGAAATAAAAGGAATTAAGAAGGAATGCTCAGAATAATCTTTTATTCATCTGTCAAATGTGACAAGTTACAATATCCAAAGTGAACACGCTCCTTCTCTGTAATTCACTTCTAGCTAAGCCTTTCGTAATCTCCCTTCTAATGTTGATTTCTCCACTATTTAAAGAGGAGAATCATCTTAATACAATTAAGCATAAAATTACATGTGTACATACAAACCCTATTCTTAGTCTGATGTAATCTTCTATGCTGGAATAGGACATTTTGATCTTCCGTAGAAAAATGTTTTTACAGTGGCTATAATTGTGCTAGCTTGAGGTACAGTTGTTGCGGCCGGTGTAACAACTCATTTATTTATCTTTTCTTGTTACTATTGTATACTGTTTCAGCATCGCAAATCAAAGACTATTTCAACAATGGGATTTGCGTACTATTTGACTGTTTCAACAACGTGGTCTTCAAGCAACAACGATGGTTGTAATGGTGCTGGCTTAAGGTACAGTTGTTGCAGCCAGTGTAACAGCTCCTTCTTGTTACTAATGTATGTGAAATGTTGTTTCAGCATCACAAATCACAAATTGTTTCGGCAATGGGATTTGTGTACTGTTTGACTGTTTGAGCAACATGGTCTTCAAGCAGCAACGATATATTAACTGCAGTCTTCAAACTGTTTTAGCAACTATATATTTCCGATTAATGGCTAAGTATGAGAGTAATGTAAAATTACATGTAAAACGAATTAAACATATAGCAAAGAGAAGAAACGTTATATACCTTTGGGAAAATGGATTAAGGTGATAATGTAGGCTTAAATATGAGTGGGAAAATGATGTAATGATATCAAAAAGTATGAGAAAAAAGGTACATTATAGGGTCCTAACATCCCCCCCAACTAAAAAGGTTGCATGTCCTCAGGAAAATTCAATCTGAATCAGAATCCGGATACCGAATCTGAGCGTGCAAATTACTTAAGTAGTAGTTGTAGAAGTTACTATTTATTGGGGTTGTGAATCCTTGAACACGTTGTAGCCTTTGCCAGACTGCTGCTTCAACCTTCTTGGGCAACTTATGATGAACTTGATACTTCTCTGTTGGCATCCACATAATGGGAAAATGGAACTGATAACCTATCCAATTTTCAGTACATTGTTGGACAAATTTTATGTAACTAGGTACCCCGGAGATTGTTGTCTCGAGATTGGTAGGACTAAAGGGATTGTGCTCCTGCCTTTTCTCAGAAGATTGTTGTCAAAACATGTTATTTTATTTTAGGGTAGCAGTCTCTGTGGATTTAATAAACTTTTGACAATCCTAAAGTATTGTTGCCTGTAGTTGCCTTATGTATTGAGTCATCCCTGGTTTCTTCAAAAATTGGTAATATTCTGCAACAAAGGTGGCAGCGTTCTGTGGTTCTGGCCGTATCTAGAGGAGACGGTTATCTTCATTATGCTTGGCAACTAGAAAATCATTCTTCCACGTAATCTGGTTGGTAAGGAAGGAGACAAGTGCCCGAATCTAGATATCACCAACAAGAGGGTTAAGATTAAATTGTATGTTCTCAGGAATGGCTTCATTATGAAGATATATCTCACATAATAGATGTTGATCAGTAGTAGAGACTTCTGCAAAAGTTTGAACAAAATCTTTTGGTTTGAACACTGCATAGGGTCTTCCTTCTTTAATTAATTTAATCTGAAAGAATGCAAGTCATTCTATAAGGAAAAGAGAGTAATTTGAGGATGGTTTCCTAGCAGCCAACAATTTTTTGTACCAAATCAAACATCAGGAGCAATTTGCCTTTTAACTCTTCATTCCGTTTTTTATGGGCACGAGATTCTTGGCGTGTTTTCTCCAAAGCTTCCCAGTTTGAATATATGTGGTTTAGACAAAGTATTTTGTGCTCCTGCAAACTTTTATCATGTGTAATAGCAGATTCCTTTTTCCATTTGTCCATTATTACCTGCTCATTCCATGGTTGAGTTTGTGTTTCAACATCGCAGGTGGTAGGTTGAGGTAGGGTCTGAGTCGCTTGTTCCACAAGAGTAGGGGTATTGATCTTGACAGGAGGGGCAGGTTCATCAATAGGTAGAGTTTGTATTTCAACATCGTAAGTGGTAGGCCACGGTAGATTCTGAGTGGCTTGTTCCACAAAAGTAGAGGTATTGATCTTGACAGGAGGGGCAGATTCATCAACAGGCAAAGTTTGAACAACTTTACTAATGAAAACAAGAGCTTCGGATTTAACAGTTGTTGTAGGCCAGGGTTCCTGTAGAATAGCTTTGCTTTTTGGAATTTTTTAAGGTCCTACTGGTTCTTGTGTAACAGTAGGGCGTTCCTCTTTTTTAACTGCAAAAGTCATAGGTGCAGGGGAAGCTCCAGGTATTGGGATTTGAACCAATTTGTATCTTGCTTTATCATAAATATCCCCACATTGGCTGCACATATACTCTCTATACTGATAATCTTTTGTGTTTTTCTCTGCCATGGCTGCTATGCGAGCTAAGGTATACAAATTAAGTTCCCTGTCATAGGCTTCCTTTGCCATTACCAGCTTTTGCTTGTAAGCTTCTAGTTCTGATCTTAGAAACTAATTCTCTTGTAAGAGAGAAGCCATTGTTGGTTCTAGTTGTTGATCTATCATCGGTGTATCAAGAGGGGTGACCAGTTTTTGTGTAACGGTGACAGCCTCAATAGCTGGTTCTTCTGAAGCGGCTACAAAATCAGCAGCTGATTCTTGTGTTTCAACTACTTGATGTAAAGAAAATAGTGTTTCAGCACCCTGGGCATGTGATTCTTGAACTTCAGGAATAAATTTAGCAGTTGGTTCTTGTGTTTCAGCTGTAGCTGGTTCTTGTGTGACAGCTATAGCTAGTTCTTTTGTTTCAGCTACTGAATGAGTAGCTGGTTCTTGTGTGACAGCTACTGTTGCAGCACCCTGGGCATCTGATTCTTGTATTTTAGGAATGAAGTCAACAGTTGGTTCTTGTGTTTCAGCTGTAGCTGGTTCTTGTGTAACAGCTATAGTTGATTCTTGTGTTTCAGCTACTGAATGAATAGTTGGTTCTTGTGTGACAACTACTTGATGTAAAGAAAATGATGTCGCAACATCTTTGGCTTCTGGTTCTTGTGTTTCAGTGCTTGTGGGTTGAACAGGTAAAAAATTTGGGATTTGGGAGGGTAGAGGTGTATGGGTTTTTAGGAAAATGGGTTGGGGGTTTAGGGAAGTGGCGGTAGTTGTTGCTTTGGTTGAAGCCCTCGTTCATTTTTTAGGTAAAAAGGAAGGAAAAGTAGTAGTTTTCTTCTTTCTTTTGCGTGTGGGTTTTTCCTCAGTGATGGGGCAGGGAGGGTTATTAGGTTTATCTGCTTCAGAATCATCGCTAAGGATATGAACAGTAGGGGTAGATGATTTTGGTAAATTGTGGGGCGGACTTGGTATGGTAGGAGGGTTAATTGGATCAATTGGGTCTGTAGGCGGATTAATAGGTATTTTTGGAAAGTCAGGAAGGTTTTGTGGTTGCTCTTCATGAGGATTTTCAGGATGCTCAGCAGCTTCCTGAGGGTTTATGGGTGGGTTGTTTAGGAGAGGGTTTTGTTGGGTAAAACCCGTTTGGATGAGTAATTGAACGAGACGATGATGGGTGAGGGAAAGGGTTGGATTTTTATCCTGTTTACAATAATGCGACATATTTCTAAGACATCCGAGCAGATAGTAAGGAATGTTGACCATTCTAGCATGTCGTAAATGAGATAACAAGACAAAGTCATACTGGTAAATTACCTGGTATCGGCCTTCACAGGTAAGGTAGTTCTTGACAAACTCTGTAACTTTCGGCCAAGGAGGCGGCAACGAGCTAAGTCGAACACCCCGGCCTTTAGGCTCAACTTGTTCTCCTGGCAAGAGAAAATCCTGCTGGGCATTAAGGATAATGTGTTTGCAGCTGAACCAGCGAATGCTAGTGACAAGAAGACCCAAAACTTGTGCTATATCATCCTCTGTGACTGGAATCCTAACCCCTTGAACAATAGAATGGTCTTGTTGAAGATTCTGAGCAAATTGAAGAACCTATTATTGATCAAATCCCTGGAGCCTTTGAAAATAACCCAGCCAACCTGCCTGTTGAAAGATTTGGTAGGCTTCTGGATACAATTCTAGCAGGATTGTCGTGGCGGGTTCATATCATATAACAGGACCTCCCATAGCTATTCAGCTCAGTAGAATGCACAGTCAGAAAGTCAAGTAACAACACCCGAATAGAGTAAGTTTTGTGGATGAGGGCATGCAAATGATGGTGAAAAAAACAAAATGATGGGTAAAAAGAAGTGACGGTAGTCGATTCGTGTGAAATGATGGCATCACGTTTTGATATTTCTCCCCCCCAACTACGGCTAAAAATAATGACTTTAAGTGAATGATAACAATGAATCGAGATTTTCTCATTATCCATAGTTCAATTGTATTTACATATAAAGTTTACATACCTTATCTTTACCTTTGATTCGTACTTCAAAAAATATAGTGCATGTTCATAATAGATCTGCAGTAACCATGGGAGAGACTTTGGATTTATGAGAGAAATTGTATCAAGGGTTTGTTTAATCATGGGGGAAGGTAGTGAAAGGATAGAATGTATGAAAATAGGATAAGTGAGAGTGAAAGAGCTAACAAAGATGTTTTTGTTGACAGGAAATGCTAAAAAAATGGTGTTTCAACAACAGGAAAAGAATGGGAAAATGTTTGTTGAAGAGTGATGTTTTAACAATGGAAAATACTGTTGAAGAAATGATGTTTCAGCAGTGGGGAAAATGGGGAAAATGTTGTTGAAGAGTGGTGTTTCAGCAATGGTAAAATGGGGAAAATGTTGTTGAAGAGTGGTGTTTCAGCAATGGGGAAAATGAGGAAAAATGTTGAAGAGTGGTGTTTCAGCAATGGGAAAATGAGGAAAAATGTTGTTGAAGAGTGGTGTTTCAGCAATGGGAAAAATGGAAAGGAAAGAAAATGAAAGGGGATGAATGATGTGGATGTTGAATGGGTAATGAAGATGAATGGATTGAAGAAAGAGGGAGCAATTCTTAACAAAATGAAGCTTGGATCTGCTTGTAGTAAGATTGTACTTTCTTGGTAGGCCTTTTCTGGATCGAGAATTTGCAAAAGAATCAATTGTAAAATGTCATTCTTTGACATGGATTATTAGTAAAAGAAATTTAATCTAATACTAAAGAAATAAAATTCAGAAAAATTAAATGCAATGAATGGCAGGAGGCTCCTCTAAAAAGAGATAATGTGAATCTGTCACGCATGTGGCCTTAAAATTTTCTTTGGAAATGGGGCACTGGTACAGACGGAGCCGATGACCATTCACTAATAATGGTGTTTTAGAATCATCAATTGTTAGGAGCCTTACTGTTCCATTGGGGAAAATAGTATCCACTTCGTAAGGTCCTAGCCATCTTGTACGTAATTTCCCTTGAAATTCTTTAAACCGAGAATCATACAATAAAGCTCAATTATATTTTTGAAATTGCTTATGCTTGATGGTTTTATCATGCCATTTTGTTCTTTGTTGTTGAATCATAGTTGTCTGGTGAATGACATCTAATCTTTTTTCATCCAATTCATTAAGCTGTTGCAACCTGATTGTTTGTGCATCAGTCAAATCAAGGTTAACAGCTAAAGTAGTCCTTAAGGTTTTGATTTCAAATTCCATAGAAAAGACAACACTTTTTCCATAAACTAATTCATAGGGGGAGAATCCTGTAGTATTTCTCAAGGTAGTTATGTAAGCCCATAATGCTTCAGGGAGCCTTTGAGACCAATCCTTCCTGTTTTCCTTCACTGTTTTTGTGAGAATGGTTTCTATTACTTTATTTGTGCTTTCCACCTGTCCATTGGCTTGGGGGTGGTATGGTGTAGTCATTCTATGATGAATATGCTATTTTTGAAGGATGGCTTTAAAACCATGAGAAGTGAAAGGAGGTTCTCCATCTGTGACTAATTCTCTAGGCACTCCAAATCTTCTTAAAGATATCTTCAAATAAAAAATCTAGAACAACTTCTTCAGTAGCTCTATGGAGTTCTTTAGCCTCCACCCATTTGGCCATATAATCTGTGCAGACCACTATATAAACTTTTTGATTGGATGGAGGGTTAATGGGTCCTACAAAGTCTAAGGCCCATCTTTCAAATGGTTCGAGTACTACCTGGGGATTTAGTGGCATTTCATCTCTATGATTAGGTTGACCCATTTTTTGACAGCTATCATAGGCCCGAACATATTTTTTTGCATCTTTAAAAAGTGAGGGCCAATAATAACCCATCCCGAGAATTTTATGTGTTGTTATTTTATCAACAAAATGCCCTCCACAAGGGCCATCAAGACAAGTTTTTAGTAAATCATAAACCTCATCTTCTCTAATGCATCTTCGGATTTCTTGATCAAGTCCTGTGTGGAAAAGACACCCACTTATCTAGCTATACTGAGCACTTTGTTGAATGATTCTTCTTTTCTCTCGGTGGGATAGGTGTGGTGGTAACTTCCCTGCAACCAAATAGTTAGTGATGTCTGCATACCATGGTGAGTGAGCAGATACTGCAAATAAATATTCATCAAGAAAGGAATCATCTACTGGAGTATTATGATCAGGTGTTAACCGAGAAAGGAAATCAGCAACTACATTTTCTTTTCCTAGTCTATCTACAATTGTAATATCAAATTCTTGTAATAATAGTAACCATCTGGTGACTCGAGCATTTGTGACAGATTTGTTCATTAAATATTTGATAGCTGAGTGATCAGTATGAACAAAAGTAGAATAGCCAGTGATGTAATGTCGAAATTTATTAATAGCATAGATAACTGCTAAAAATTCTTTTTCGATAACTGTATAGTTAAGTTCAGCGGGACTCATATTCTTGCTAATGAAGTAGATAACATAAGGGAGATGATTTTCTTCTTGTCCCAAGACAGCTCCTATTGCAGTATCTAAAGCATCAGAGGATATATGAAAGGGAAGTGTCCAATCAGGTCCTCTTACAATAGGAGTTGTAGATAACTGATGTTTGAGTGTATCAAATGCTTCCTGGCAAAGATTAGTCCACTTGAATTCAACATTTTTCATAAGTAACACAAACAAAGGAGAAGCTATTTTGGAAAAAAATTGATAAATCTTCTATAGTATCCAGCATGTATTAAGAAACTTCTCACATCTATTTGGGTTTTGGGAATAGGAAGGTCTTTAATGACTTGTATCTTGGATGGATCTACCTGAATTCCTTGAGATGAAATAAAATGTCCAAGTACCACTCCTTCACTAATCATCATATGACATTTATTATCATCATTTCTCTTAAAAGGTCATGTTGTTGGAGATCTCCTTGATTTCAGAGTTGAATTTTAAATAATATTCAAGGATCATTTTATGGATGTCTTAACCATTTTCTCCAAGTTTGAAAAATATCCTCCATCTTGACGTTGTGAACTGGTGTTACAGACAGGCGTTGCGCACTTCACTATGAACTGGATGCAGGGGATGATTTGGTGGTTAGACCACTTTCAGGCGCTCATGAGCAGATCTAAAGACATCATCCTCCATCTCCAGGCTACCTGGTACTTCATGAGCTTTCCCACTTCATTTTAAGGCCTGGAAAGGGGTTAGTAGCTTATTGTTTGTATGGCATTGTGAACAGGTTTCTCGGCGTTGCGAACTATCTCACAGACTTGTTATTAATCTCTAGAAACTTCTACCTTTGCTCTACAACTTATTTCTCAAAACCATCAACATTGTTGGTATTGATCTACCCTGTCTTATGATCCTTGGCCTCTGCATCACTCTTTCATACAGCTTTGCCCAAACCCTAACTCTGGCACTGTAAACTTTGTGCAGTCATCCAACGTTGTGAACTCTCTATTCCAACTGTTATCACACTAAATTGCCTTGGGTCTTTTTAGTTTGTTTGCAATCCTTTTTTAAGCCTTAGATTTTAAATTTTCTTTAAAAAGTCTCATCCCTTTAAAATTTATGATTGGTAGGACCCCTTGGATGATTCAAGTTTTTGAGTCTTATCTCTAATTTGATCCTCAAATTGATTTTTTCGATCCTTGAACCATTTCTAGCTCATGTTTTATTTGGGTCCCCTTCATGACTTGTCCCTAGGTCAATCCCTCCCATTACTAAACTTATGTGACACACCTTCCTCCTCACTCATGGTCTCGTAGGCATGCCTCCTTTTCCTTGCTTACCTGTCCTATCACGTTTTGAAGTGGAAGCATTGCCTACTCATCAGGCAGTTATGTAGCACCTATCACATTCAGTATACCTCCACCTCGAGTCATGATTGACACAACTGATGTCATGTCCCTTGTTTTCAAAGCCAAAAGTCGGTTAAAGATGCCTTCAAAGATATTGCAATTATGAGCTTTGGTAACGGCTTCTAATTTTGAAAGACTCAACAATGATGCGCTACGCAAATTTGTAAGTTTTGATCAGGCAACCGCATGTCAACCAAATCTGATGCTAAGAAAGATTCCAGGGCCGAGGTTTTCTCAAAGTTCATCCTAATATTGCATTGAAGATCTCAATAGGTGTCTACTGCACAGGTATCCCATGTTACCTCCTCTGCGTATTAATTTTCACAGGAAATTTGTGCTTGGGTTTTCGTTTTGCTAAGCTTGCACAATAGTAAGGGATCCATATTTGCATGGTAACCTTGTTTTTCTCCTCTTCGGACTTGTAAATTTCTTTGCATGTACTTATGGTCTGATCATTGTTGTTTTCTTTAACCATTGAAGTTGCAAGCCTGTAAATAACCTATCCTCTGTGTATGCATTGCGCTACCCAGAGCCGCTGCTGAAACCATCTATGTTTTCCTTTCTTCCTTTCACCCTGGGGTTTGGATTTTTCACTCAATTGCAGAGGGCCAAATTTAGAATACCTCCTCCTTGTTTACACTCCATAATACATGTACAAGCCTAAGGGTTTAATTCCTAAAAATTCTAGCTTGGCTTACTAGCATCAGTCTGTTCAAAAGGGTCAGCCTTATATCTGAAGCCCGATTCAAAGCCTTCCTGGTCATTACCATCCCTTAAGCTTCTTGAAATCCCCATTTTGAGCCATGGAGACTCCTCAATCAAGGAAGACACACAAAGGTGGCAAGGTGGTCAGAATAGAACCAGTGGACATGCATCTTTTTGATACAGATACCATGGAAAGAGAGGCCTTTCAAAGATTAGGGTGCCTCTCCTTATGTCAGAACATGCAGAGAGGCCATCCAGAGGTAGCAATATAGTTTTCATTACAACTTGATGGTAAGAAAACTAAGGTTGGGGATTTGGAGTTTGAAGTGACTGAAGCCTCTATCTCAGCTGCAACAAGGATCCCCATTATAGGTGAAAGGCAGTTCAAAGCCATGGCTTTGAGTTTAGCCTATGCTAAAGATATTTTTAAATCTGAATATCAAGCCAATTACTTGTCCAAAAGTATGCCAAGGAGTCAATTGATTGAACAATTTGACAGATTACCAGTACCATATAAGGTTGTTGCTACATTTTACTGGTAAGGTTGAGATGAATGTTCCTTATTATTTGTTGAGGAATATAGGTAATATGTTAGACAAGATACAATCCAAATCTAAAGATGTGGATTCTAGCCTTTTCCACTCTGGATTAATCATAATGCTAGTCTCTGAGGAATTGGGTAAGAAAGAGATTTCATGGGAGCATTTTGTGGTTACCTCTCATTTCAAGTTGGATCTAGCACTATCTCCTCAATCATAGAAGGAAATCCCTTTGTCACCCATCAATACTTCTAAATCAGGGACCAGTAGGAAGAGAAAGGGTAGAGCCCCTGTTCAAGTTCCAGAGATCAGCAAGTAGGTCATAGAGGCTGAGGAGGAAGTTTTTCCTTCTCCACACAAATAGTTTTCACCACCTCCTCCACCAGGGTTAGAAGAGGTTCCTTCTTCTACCAAATCTTCATCCAAGAAAGGGAAAAAGCTTCTCTTTCCCTCTTCTCCTTCAGCAGTCGAAATCAAGGGTAAAAGGCCTTTCACTAGGTCGTCAATGCCTAAGGAGATTTCAAAGAGCATCCTTTACCAGAAACCCCTTTTCAAAAGAAGAAGGGTAAGAGAATTGAAAATCATATGGAGTAAAAATCAGAAACCCTTATTCAGAGGAAGAAGGGTAAAGGTAGTTCTCAGCCTATTGAAGGGAAACAAGAAACCCCTGTACATAAGGGTAAGGATAAAGGTACTAAAAGACCTTTGGAGAGTAAATATGAAACCTCTTAGAAAGTCATTGAGAAGCCTGTTGAAAGAAAAGATGAAACCCCTGTGCTGAGAAAGAAGAATAAAATCAAATCCACCTAGAAACCTGATGAGGTGGATAAGACATTTCCCATACAAGTAGAAGAAGAGACTAAGAAAAAACCTCTTGAGACTGTGCATAAAATTGCTCCTCCTGACAGTCAGAATTTTAAGAGACTTATCAGGTAGCTTAAAATGAAAGAAAGGAAGTGCCTAAATTGAAAGAGGAAGCCATGTCTAATAGAGCCAAGATGACAGAGCTTATGGATGGCTATAGTCACACCCTTGACTTGGCAAGGTTTTCATCAAGAAGGGCCTAACCCCTTCATATAGAACTTAAGAATCTCTACAGGCAGAACAGAGGCTTCCAATCTCATAACAGGAAGCTAAAGGCAGAGTTGAAGAATTTTCAAGAAGAGGTAGCCCAACAAAATCTATAGGTGTTGGTTGAAGTTTCCATTGAAGATGAAAAACCAACAGCTAAGGAGAGCACAACTATACCAAAGAAGCATGTCAATTCTAAGAAGGAGAAGTTTGTTGTGTCAATTGAAGATCCTATTTCGACCAGAAAGAGTATGAGGTTAAGTGTCGAAATGACAAAATAGCTGGTAAAGGGTAAGCCCCATTTTTGAGGATGCATATTTTTAGGAGGTTTAACCAATATGAAAATATTATCTCTACCATCTATATAGGCTTCTAAGCGCTTAACTATTTGGGTTTTGGGTTTTTGCTAAGTGCTAGCTTCCCCATTGGTAGAAGGCACTACTTATTGTGCAGTCAAGGCTCTTGATTAAAATGGTTTTGTCATCATGAAAAACCAAAAATTATTATGCACATGTCCAAGGATCAGAGGAGCTTCGTTTTTGTAATGCTATTGAAACCTGCACACAGACGCAGTGTAAGTGGCACTACCCAATGGTGCTACCTAATATTTCACAGAGGGAAAATAATTGGCACACAGGCGCAACACAGAGGCGCTACCTAATGGCGCTACTGAATATTTCACAAAGGGTAAAGGTTTGCACACAAGCACAACACAGGGGTGCTACCTACAGGTGCTACCCAATATTGCACAGAGAGCAGAGTCTGTACACATATGCATCACAATGACGGTACCTATAGGCGCTACCTTTTCTCCTTGTAGTGTGATACCCATATTTTCTACCCAAAGAAGCTGCCAATAAAGACCAGGGATCTAGGAGGACCAAGCTAACAAATTTTGTATAAATTGATGATAAAGAAGGATGGAGAAGTAGTAGATGGCATCTTGAAGACAACCACATGCTTTGAAAGACACATGTCAAACAAGGAGTTGCGTAGAAAAAGAGAATCAAATTAGTTTGAAATTCAGTTGGATTAGTCACCAATATTTTCCTGTTTTATAGCATAGGTGGTTAGATCAAATAAATGTTTAGAGTTTTTCAAGGGAAGGAGGCCAGCTCGTACTTCTAGTTGTTGCCTCCCTTTTGTTATAAATAGATAGATCATTTTCTTTAGTAGGTTTGGATGGTTGAGCAAGGCTCCCTTATACTGTAATATTTTGATGAAGTAATTGTGATCTAGTGATGTACTGGACTTAAGACTTTTTGACTAATAGAAATCAACTTCTCTTTCAGTCTCTTTTCTTTTGATGCTAAATTTTCATGCTTTGAATGATTCACATGAATGATTGTGGTGATGTTATGATGGAAGTTTTATCATTATGTTATCATGATGTTTATTTAGCTTCCTTAGTTTCTCAAATCAAGAAGATCTTGTGTTAAGAAAATTTTGATGCAAGAGCATCGTTGGCAAGCACGCAGAGGCAAGACCACTCAACACATGAGAGTTCTTCCAGAAATTCAACGTTGACAGTTGCAGCCGATTTCAAAATTTGCCTTCACTCAGTGTCAGAATTTACCTTTGGAGGCACGCTTGAACCAGTGCTGAATTTTACCCTTTGAGGCACGTTTTGAAAATCGTAAATAGAGCAAGAGTTTCCACTACGGGTCTAGAGTGAGACTGGACTAAAATAGCATAGGATGAATTTTAGAGTAGGAAAGTAGTCAGGGGGGAAACCCTGGAATTTTTTTTGAATGAAGTAGAAGTTTGTACGCCAGTTGGGGGGAAACCTGCAATACAGAGAGAAATTAGCTGTAAGAGAGAACTATGAGTTAGCAGGAGATCTCAGTTTTTTGAGCTACTGTAATTTTGAATGTATTATGTAGCCATTGGGCACTTGTGAATATAACAGAAGGAAAATTGATCCAAATGTATGGTGTGTGGACTGTGTGTGTTTCCCTGTCATTTTTTGTTTTCATGAACAAGTAGATGGAACTATGAGTTTTTCCAGTTTCAATTGTTTCTCTTCATTGGAAGCTCTGCAAGGTGTGCATCGAGCCAGAGAGGAACGTAAGGAAATCAGGAGAAATTTCTCAGCGAGAAATACCGTGGATCTAAGTTATCGAAATCCCTCAAATGCAAGGAGTGCGCGGGAAATCGAAGTCTGAAGCAGACAAAGCTCAGGAGGAACAACACTTCGAAAAGTGTTATCAAGATCCAGGAACTCATTCCCTAGAAGGAGCGAAGACCGAGTCTTCGAAGACTTAGAAAATATTCTAAGTCCGAAGCGAGTAAAATCTTAGGAGGAAGAACTTTGTCGAGAGTTGGATCACAGTGAAGAATCTCGCGGACCATCCGATTTGAGGCAGGAGTGCAGAATTTAACCCTGCGTAGATCCAGGAAGGGAGATCTCAAAGATCTGAATGGGTAGTGGAGAGTCCCTGAGGAGAACGTCGAAACCCCGCAAATCGTTGGATAAGGTGCAGCTGCAAGGAGGTTAGTGGTGAGGGATTCTTGACGTCCAAAGCTCAGGAGGAATAGTGACCATCGATCTCAGACAGATCTGGATCGTTGATCCACATCACGATCTCGGGTATCACAAGATGGAAGGACAAAGGTCTTGTCTCCCAAAACCTCGAAACGTGAAATAGTGACATAGCGAGGTCGGTCCATTTCGCTACCTCAGGTATCGTGAGTTGTGAGGCGGAGTTCTTTGCTCTTCAAAACCCTGAGTCACGAGATAGAGAAATAGTGAGGTCGGTCCATTTCACAAACTCGAGTATCATGAGCTAGGAGGCAGAGTTCTTTTCACTTCAAAACCTTGAGTCACGAGATCGCGAAATAGCGAGGTCAGTCCATTTCACAAACTCAGGTATCGCAAGCTGGGAGGTGGAGTTCTTTGCACTTCAAAACCCCGAGTCACGAGATCACGAAACAATGAGGTTGGTCCATTTTGCAAACTCGGGTATTGCGAGATGGGAGGTAGAGTTCTTTGCGCTTCAAACCCTCGAGTCGTGAGATCGCGATTCGACCTGAACCCTCAATCACAGGCAGATCTAGAATGTTGGCCACATTGTGATCTCGATTATCGCAAGTTGGAAGGACAGAGGCCCTTGTTTCCCAAACCCTGAATCATGAAATAGTGAAAGGCAGGAAGGATAAGGGTGCGGTCACGACTCTTGGTCGTGTACTGTGGAGGCTCACGCTTGGTTCTTGGAAAAGTCAATTGAGCTTTTGTGGGGGGCCCTGTGAGTTCATTCGAAGGGTTCCATTTTGGAACCAGAAGAGCCATTCCGTCTCCGGAACCAGAAGATCCTGATCGGGAGGTCGTGCATCCCTTAAGAGGGATAGGGGGTCTTCATCAACTTTCCTCCTTAGAATTTTGTAGACATGGTGTTTACAACAGCCCCTACACTTCTCTCATTCAAGTCTTCCTTCTACTCATACTTAGTCCCAAACTACTGATTGAAGTTAGCCAAGACCTTAATTGTTGGTGCATGCTAGCACTATTATCTAAGTTAGAACATTATCACTTGAGTCCTTTTCCATTTTTCCCTTTAAACACCCTTACATTCACTTAAAACTTGATGGGTATTGGGCTTGCCTTCCATGCGATCTGAAGGTGACTCCTAGTGCTAACACCAACATCCTTGCAAAGTAGCCTTTTTTGCCAATTCACCATCTATTCACAGTCCTTATGAAGTTAACCTCATTGTTTAAATATTTCAGCCTTACTTAGAAACATTTTCATTGTGAAAGGTCTGTGCGAATTTTTCTTATCGATTCCAGTAGTCATTTCCTCTGCTTCCCTACTCTCCACGTCTATGGGTAATTTTTCAATACTGTGAAAAAACCTGTCTAGCTAGCACATATGGATAATCATCAGAAGAAGGTTCATACAGGTGGATACATTGTGAGGACATAGCCCTATGATATGAAGTTATTTTTTGAGGAACCCCTGATCAGGGAGTTCTTCCAAAGAGTGGGTTGTATTAACTTATGTCAGAAAATGTAGAGAGGGCACCCAGAGGTGGCTAAATAATTTGCACTAAAATTTGATGGAACCAAGACCAAGGTTGGGATACTAGAATTTGAGGTATCTGAGAGGATCATATAAAAATCCAATGAGATACCTAGTACTGGGGAGAGATGGTTCAAGGCCATGACTCTGAATTTTGCCTTTTCAAGGGAATTCCTCAAACTAGAACACCAAGAATATGTTGGAGTTACTTCACACACACCTAGGATTTATTTTTCCTAAGGTTTGTATTTGTTTATTATTCATAATTAGTCATTATCCAGTCTCCTATATTTTAGGAGAGAATATTCCACCTGGAGAATATTCTCTTTCAGTTCACACTTCAATTTGACTAGTTGAGTTGAGTTTAGATGTTGCATTGGGATCATCACCATGCTAATTCGACCCTGCCTTGGTATCATCACAAAAGTGGCGCATTATCCTTTATTCCTTGATTTAATTCCTCGCTACTTTCTGTTCAGACAGTTAACTGAAGACTAGTTGACTAGTTAACTCAACTAGGTGGCAGTTCACTCCTGTAACTGCCTGAGAGACTAGAATAGGTGGCAGTTCACTCCTGTAACTGTTGGTGTATGTACATATCACTCTAGACCACCACTATGGCAACTTGTTTCACCTCAAGTCGAACTCATTGATTTATACAGAGTATATCATGTGTAAATTATTCATTATTCACAACGGTTAATGAGAATTATTTCCATTCTTTCTCTCCTTCTTCTTCTTTTTCCAATTCTCTCTGCAAATGTGTGTATCATTGTTTATCTAGATATATTATCTGTATTTCAACACATTTACATGGTATCAGATCCAATGAAGTGCTAAGCAAAAGCTACACCAAAACAATTTGCAGGTACAAAAGATTGAAGACAGTGGAAAGATGGAATTCCAAAAAGAATTCATTCTTACACCTTACAACTATTTTTCATGGAAGGAGAAAATAGCCATACATATCTGATCCAAAGGGTTGTATAGGTTGACCATGAATACAGATACAGAACCGACATCATCCATAGAAAAATCCAAGTACTTAAATCGCATGGATGAGGCACTCGGAACAATTTGCAGTCTTATTTCTCCCGATCTCCTTTTTAATATATCTTCCTGTAAGACTCCCAATGAAGCCTAGACAATGTTGGAAGGGCTCTTTGGAAAACAATATGAGATGAGGGGACACATGCTGGAGGTGGAGTTGCTCACATTGGATCCAAAAAGCTTCAAGAATATCCAAGATTTCTTTACAAAATTCAAGGATTTACTGTCACAACTCAAAGCTTGGGAGGTTGATAAATCGAAAGAGGAGAAACAAATGGTTCTCACCATTCTCTCCATTCTTGGACCTAAAATATATGTATTCATATCCACATTCCATACTATCATATTCGCCTCTGGATCCACCTGGAAGATGCCTTCTCTTGAGGACTTTATCGAATCCTTGACACAAGAGCAAACCAAGCTCATCAACATGGGTGAAATCAAAGGCCCAAGGGTGCATGCACTCACTGTCCATGATGGCAGCCACAAATACCATAAATCTAAAGATAAATATAAGTGGAAATCTCATGCACATACGAAGAAGGAAGGGTACACAAAACCCTTCACCAATGCCTCCGGATCCAAAGGAGAAAAGGGAAGAAAAGGAGAGAAATGCATGTACTGTCACAAAGGATTCCATTTAGAATCTGCATGCATGCAAAAAAAAATAGATCGGATGTCTCACATACTTCATAAAAACAACCTTGGAGATCGCATCCCCGAGGGTGCAAAGAAGAAGAAGCCAGAAGATCTGAATTCCAAGAAAGGCAATTCTAGTCATGCCTTGATTGCAATCAACTCCTCTCTCGATGCTTGGATCATAGATTCAGGAGAATCACATCACATGGATACCTCAGATGTAGTCTATTCTTCTTTGGATGCATGCAAAGGTCCTCCTATTCTGATGGGGGACAACTCTTTTGTCGAAGTCACCGGCAAAGGGAGGATTGAACTCACCAACGGAAGCTTCGAGAATGTGTTGCATGTTCCCAATCTTTCTGTCAACCTTCTCTCTACGTATCAAATGACGAATTCCAACACCAGAAAGAAATTCATATTCACACCAAATGTCGTGGACATCTATGACATGCAAACCAACTCCAAGGTTGCTACCAGTGAGGTAAATCATCAGTCTAGATTGTATACATTTTCTGAATTCATTGAACCTGATTCTTCTTTACTGCTTACTCATGTTGATGAAAGTAGTAGGATATGGCACGAAAGGTTTGGACATTTGAATTTCAAATAAATGCAACAGCTTAGCAAGCACATATTAGTTGATGGTCTACCAGACATCTATTTCTCCAAGGGAGTATGTGAGGGATGTGTTCTCGGAAAACACCATCAAGAGAAATTTGACAAAGGAAAGTCTCAGCGAGCTTCCACACCTTTAGATCTGATCCACAATGACCTCATGGGTCCTTTTCCTAATCCATCAATCAGCAACGTGATTTTTTTTCTCATTTTTGTTGATGATTTCTCACGTTTTACTTGGATCTACTTTCTCAGGCAAAAATATGAGGTCTTTCAACACCTCAAAGATTTCAAAGATTTGGTTGAGACACAGTCTGGAAAGAAGATCAAATTCCTCTAAACTGATAACGGGGGAGAGTATGTGAATCATGAGATTCATAATCTTTTCCATGAGGCAGGGATTCAGTTGCAACATACAGTTCCCTACACTCTGCAGCAAAACGGAGTTGCTGAGTGGAAAAACAAATTTCTAAAGGAGATGGCATCTTTCATGTTGCATTCAAAGTCACTACCATAGAGACTATGGGCCGAAGCACTTAACTATGCAACATACATCCAAAATAGATCTCCTCATAGATATGTCAAGGATAAGATCCCTTACAAGTCTTGGAGCAGCCTCAAACCGGAAGTGGCCCACTTTTTCATTTTTGGTTCACGTGCATGGGCTCAGATTCCCTCTGAAAAGAGGAAGGCACTTAATCCACAGAGCACTGAGTGAATTTTTGTTGGATACCCCGATGGTGTGAAGGGATATCAGCTTATTGATCTTTCCTCAGACTAACTCATCATTGAGCGTAGTGTCCAATTCGAGGAAAGTGTCTCGCATGTACCTCAACAGTCGCATGCATACACCTTCACTCTTCCACTTGTCCAAGATGATGAGCATGCACATGCTGACTCTTCTTCAGACGAGAGTTTTGATTCAGAGGAATCGAATGATTCAAATTCAGATTCAGTACAGTCAGATGCAGAGTCAGAGCATCCATATGCAGGTGCAGAGCTAGAGCAGAGGCCTAAGTGGGCACAGACTACTCTTCAGGATGCAAGGGATCTCGTTGGTGATCCAACCGATACTAGGAGGACCCAATCTGATTTCAAGGAGCCTCCTATTGAACTCACTGCCACTAAAGCATTGCCTTCCAGGCATATTTTCTTGGTTCATTCTTCAGATCCACAGTTTTATGGCAAGGCTGCTGGAAATCCCTTTTGGGAATCTGCCATGCAGGAGGAGTACAACTCCCTCCTTGAGAACTAGAATTGGGATCCGGTTCCTCTTCCTTCTGGGAGAAAACTTGTCATATGCATATGGGTCTACAAGACCAAGAGCACAACAGATGGACATATCATCAGATACAAAGCCATGCTTTTCACCAAAGGCTTTCAGCAGGTTCATGGTATTAACTATGATGAGACCTTCGCTCCAATAGCAAAGATGGATTCCATTCGATTGGCCCTTGCCATTGCAGCAGCCAAGGGATGGAAAGTCCATCAGATGGACATGAATAATGCATTTCTTCACAGTGATCTCTCTGAGGAGATCTACATGGAGCAGCCCCAAGGATTTATGTAGGACTCATCTTTGGTCTGTTGACTGAACAAGTCACTTTATGGCCTCAAGAAGGCTCCGAGGGCATGGTATGCCAAGATGGACTCCTACCTATTGTCACAGAACTTTGTACATTGTAAATCAGACCCGAATGTATACATGCTCAGGACGGCTGATTCACTTCTACATTTAGTTCTGTATGTCGATGATTTGTTGATCATTGGTTGCTTGACTTCAGCGATAGCTGCAGTCAAGAGGATTCTTCATGACAGGTTTTTGATGACGGACATGGGTCCGCTACACTTCTTCCTTGGACTTGAGATCAGTCAGGATGCATCAGGCATCAAACTGTCTCAAGCCAAGTATGCACGAGATCTCCTTGAGAGATTTCACATGACAGACTGCAAGTCTGCTCCGACTCCTTTCCTATCAGGAGTCAAACTTGAGGATGGCGGGGAGACTCCACTAGTTGACAACACATTGTACAGACAGCTAGTGGGGAGCTTGTTGTATCTCACACACTCCAGACTAGACTTCTCATATGTAGTTGGCGCAGTTTCCAGGTTCATGCAGGAGCCGCATGAGCTACATTGGAAAGTTTCAAAGCGTATCCTTCAATACGTATAGGGCACCATCACCTTTGGGATTCATTATGCAACAGACTCTACATTAGATCTCATTGGGTTTACTGGTTTCGATTGGGTTGGCGATAGCATTGATTGCAAGTCCACATCTGGTTATTCACTCAGTCTTAGTTCCAGGCCTATCTGTTGGTTGAGCAAGAAGCAAGCTGCCATTGCTCTATCTTCAGTCGAGGCAGAGTATAGAGGGGTAATTAACATAATCATTCAGGCTATGTGGCTACAACATTTTCTCACTGAGTTGGGCATTCAGTTTCATCGGTCGATCATCATCTGGTGTGACAACCAAAGCACTCTAAAGTTCTGCAGAGATCCAGTTCAGAGGCAGCGGATGAAGCACATCGAGATCCACATGCACTACATCCAGGACTTCATACATGATGGGATCATCAACTTACAGTTCGGTCCTTCAGCAGAACAGACGCCGATATTTTCACCAAGACCTTCATTGAGCAAAAATTCCATTCTTTGCGAGGTCGTCTTGAAGTTAAGGACACAGTTGCCTAGCAACTGTAGTTCTTATTTTTACATACATTGTACATTGAGAGCGGGTTTTCCCATGAGGTTTTCCCTCTTTCCTCACTTTATTTTCAATGTATCTTTTGTACTTGGGTACCTAACATGGCCTCGTTGTCGGGACCCAATCTTTATTTTCACCATAGTGATGTTTAGGGGGGGTGTTGGAGTTACTTCACACACACCTAGGATTTATTTTTCCTAATGTTTTTATTTGTTTATTAGTCATAATTAGTCATTATCCAGTCTCCTATATTTTAGGAGAGAACATCCCACCTGGAGAATATTCTCTTTCAGTTCACACTTCAGTTTGACTAGTTAAGTTTAGATGTTGCATTGGGATCATCACCATGAAACATTGGGATCATCACCATGCTAATTTGACCTTGCCTTGGCATCATCACTAAAGTGGCACATTATCCTTGATTCCTTCAGTTAACTCCTCACTACTTTCTGTTCAGTCAGTTAACTGAAGACTAGTTGACTAGTTAACTCAACTAGGTGGCAGTTCACTCCCGTAACTACCTGAGAGACTAGAATAGGTGGAAGTTCACTCCCGTAACTGTTGGTGTGTGTCCATATCACTCTAGACCACCACTATGGTGACTTGGTTCACCTCAAGTCGAACTCATTGAATTATACAGAGTATATCATGTGTAAATTATTCATTATTCACAACGGTTAATGAGAATTCTTTCCATTCTTTCTCTCCTTCTTCTTCTTTTTCCAATTCTCTCTGCAAATGTGTGTATCATTGTTTAGCTAGATCTATTCTGTGCAGGTCAAAAAATTTACAGAATACAATTTGTCAAAGGGTGTGGATAGAAACCATATGTTGGAGGGTTTTGATAAAATGTTGAAGATAATTCAAATATACTTTACCTATGAAGGGATATTTAACATGATCTATCAATATCACATACTAATGTTGCTACACTTCACAGGGAAAGATGTTATGAATCTTCCTTTTTACTTGTTTAGAAGTATTGGAAAAATGTCTAATAACATTCGGGCTAAGTCTAATGCAGTTGATACAAGTGTTTTTCATTCAGGACTGATAAAGATGCTAGTAATGGAGGAATTGAGTAGGAGAAACATGGAATGGGAAGAATTCATTACTTCTTCCAACTTCCATATTAACATTGATCCTACCCCACAATATAAGGTACAAAACCCTCTTCAGGTTGACAAGATTGTACAGTTGGAGGTGAATAAGGAAAGGAAGAGCATCGGGTCTACTAAGAAATATAAGGAAACAAAGGAACATGTAGAAGAAGGAGGATCTTCTCAATCCCCACAAAGAGAGGTTTCACCTTTTCCAGCTCCCATTCCAGTGGAGACTCCTTCAGATAAAGCCATAGGTCTGAGAGGGAGAAATTTATTGTTCTCTTCACCAGTTGTTGCAAACAAGGTCAAGACCAGGAAACCTATTACTAGGGAATCAACAAAGCAGGAAAGAATTGTGGAGAAAGTTTCAGTGAGAGCCCCCATCCAGAGAAAGGGAAAAATTGTACCTATCAAAGATCCCATTGAAGTTGTATAACTAGTCCTCCAAAAATCCTACCTTTAAGAGGATGAATAGACATATTAAACAGGCCAAGACTGAAATTGCTAAATAAAAAAGGGAGGAGTTGGTTGAAAAAAAGAAGCTAAGTGATCTTATGGATATGTATCGTGGAACTGTTGAAAAGGCTAAGCTTATAGGTAAAATATTTAGACCTCTCCATAGGAAGCTTAGAAACTTGTACAGACAAAATATAGCCTACCAGATTCATATCATAGGGATAAAGATGGAGTTGCAACCTTTCAGAGAGGCATTGGCCAAGAAGAATTGGTATATATTAGATAAATTTTCCATCAGGAGGAGCTCTGTCATAAATTGAAGGAAATGGACACTTTGAATCGTACCATTTTTTATAGTTTTTTGTTCTGGTATTTTTCTAATTTGAAGATAGTCATAATTGAAAAGTCAGGATTTAATTGAGGATGTATTAATATCTCCTATGTTTTATACCACTATCATATATTATTATAGCAGTTGTTGACATTTGGGACATTTTTGGGGTGTGTTTTTGATGCATTTTCAAACAAACAAAGAAGCTACAAGAGAGTTCACAGCGCCTGGCGCTGCGAACTGGCTGATACAGTTTGACACTGTGAACTGCGCTTCAAACTCTTGATATGGAGGTTTTGGAGGAAAAAACGGTTTCCAAAAGAGACACCATAAGGGGTAAAATCATCCATAAAAATTTCCATAGAGTCATTAATCATATCAGAAAAGATTCCTATAACTGCTCTTTGAAAGGTTGTTGGTGCATTACATAGTCCAAATGGGAGGACTCTATAAGCAAAAGTTCCCCATGGGCTAGTAAAAGTGGTCTTATCTTGGTCTTAGGGTGCAATTTTGATCTGGTTATACCCACTGAAACCATCTAATAAAGAGAAGAATTTCTTCCCTAACAAACTATCTAACACCTGATCAATGAATGGTAACAGAAAGCAATCTTTTTGAGTGGCTTTATTTAAGGCTCTATAATCTACACACTCTCCATTTCTCATTTTTCTTAGAAACTATTACCAACGGGGAAACCCATTCACTGTCAGATATAGGATATATAAACCCTGCATTAAGCAATTTTTGAAGTTCCTCTTTAAGAATTTCTCTTAAATTAGGGTTCATTCGTCATTGAAATTGGCAGATTGGTCAACAATATTCCTTGATATAGATACGATGAGTACATAATTCATGAGAGATTCCCTTCATATCTGTATAGTCTCATGTGAATGATTCCTTATGCTCAAGAAGTAACTTCATTAATTGTTGTGTTTCAGCAACTGTCAAGTTGGGGTTTATATTCAGTGTTTTGCCAGGTTCAATTTCTACTGGTATACTTTTAGAAGAGATGGTAGCTGATGTTTGAGGTAGGTCTTCAGAGTTAAGGTTTTCCTGGGTATCTGACTCCAAAAGTGCAACTAGTTGATTATGTGTTTCTGGAGTCACAGAGGAGGGTTCACAAATAACATTATTAATTACTTCATCCTCAATTGCATCTTTAAGGCTTAAGGCTTGTCCGATGGTCAAGATAGGTTGAGTAGTTTGATCATCAAAGTCCACCCATAAAGAATTGTCATTATTAATCCAGGGTGTAGCGTGAGGGTAGAGAGTAAGTTGTTTGGTCTCATATCCATTGAAAATTGTCATTGAACCATATCTACAACTGATAAAGGCATATGATGTGGCTAGCCAAGACCTGCCCAAAATTAGAGGATGACCCCCCAACTTTGTTTTAGGTTGTAATACCACAAAGTCAGCTGGATAATTCCGGGACTCAACTAAGATGATTAGGTCTTCAATGACTCCTTCATGTTTGATTGTAGAACGGTCAGCTAATTCTAGAATGGTTGGGGTATCTCTGATTTCATTCTTCAGTTGTAACAGTTGTGAAGTTTCAAGAGTCATAATATTGATAGCAGCGCCTAAGTCTACCAGAACTCGAGGAATTATTGTTTTTCCAATTTGCACTGTGACAGTAGGATGGTCGGGATCACCATATTTAACTGGAGGAGCTTTACCTGACATTAGTGTAGACAAATCACCCATGACATGAACTGTGAGGGGATCTTTAGTTTTCCTACCGGGTTTCTTAACCAAAATGTCTCGCATAGTTCTGGCATAAATTGGTACATCTCTTAGTGCTTGTAATAGTGGAATTTTGACATAGAGATTTTGTAATTCCCCTAGAAGATTGAAAGCAGGTAGCTCAAGATTTTTAGTCAAAACTAAACACTTAGGGAATGGTGGTTATGTTGTTTCAGCAACAGTGTTTGAGGATGATTGTACCTCTTCGGGTAAATCGTGCTTTTTTATCTCTTCTTTATCGGAATCAGAGGAGGTAACATCATCAATGATAGGTTCTACTATTTTCCCAGATCGTAAATGAATATCATTGCATTGTGCAGGGAAAAAAGAAAGTATAGGCTGGTTTTGAATATCAATGCACTGCATAGCCTTATTGTTGGGGTTAGGGTTAGGTTGTATAGGTAGTTGGGGCCTCATCATTTGATTATTCGGTGGAGTACCTGATGGTAAAGAGAGTGGTTGTTGAACTTGTGATTGAAATTGAGGAAATTGATTTGGGAGCGAGGGTTGTTGACCTCTCTAATTTGGATTCCATTGGTTAAGTTAAGGTTGTTTTTGTGAAGGCCAAGGTGTCCATATTGTTGGGTCTACAAAGGGAGGGTTTGTTTGTTGCATGGGTGGGTAATTCATTTGATTGAAGGGAGGGTAATTTGCTTGACTAAAAGAAGGATAATTATTCCAACAATTAGAAGATGTAAATGGCATATTAGGATTCATACCTTGTCCCCATTCCATTGCCTTCTCTGTGTCAACAAATAGACAGCTTCAACTTCTTCATCAGTTGGTTGTAATGCTGCTTTGATTCCTGGTAAAGAAGGGCATCGTTGAGTTTCATGATCCTTATCACAAATGGTGCAAATTGGCTTTTTGTCCAATGGGCATTCCCTTCGTGGGTGCTTATCTCTGCATTTGGAACAAAACATGGGTAGAGTTGCTTCTGCTTCGGCTGCTTCTGCTTCGACTTGTTTCTTTTGAATTTGCAAGGTGTCAATTTGTGAAGCAAAAGAACTTAACATTTCGGTTTTAAATTCCTCAAGTAGATTACCTATTTTGGCTCTTGTTTCTCCTCCACTGGATGATTTTTGAACTCTTGAAAATGTGGTATCCTTGTTGTTTGATCTATTCCTTGCAGCTCCTCTTGAACATATTTTACATAGGTTAACAATTTCATCATATGATTCTTTAGATATGTGCCATTTTCCAAGCATATTCAACATATCTAAACCGTCATCCCTTACTCCTTTTAATAATATTGTTTTAAGAATATCTTTACTTACATCGGGGTGACTGGATCTTTGTAGATTATATTGTAGCCTTTCCACAAAGTCCTCCATATTTTCATCATATTTATGTATCATCTTGAATAGTTCCTCTCTTTTTTCTCTTGTTCGAAAATAGTCTTGATATTTGTGCAGAAATTTCTGTTTCCTCTGATCCCATGTTGTGATTACATGACCTCCAAGACTCATGAACCATCTTAATGCATTTCCCTTTAATGTTGTTGGGAATAGATTTAATTTTTTAGCATTGGAAATGTAATCATAACTTCTGCATAATATGTCAAACTCAAAAAGGAATTCATCAGGATCTTCAGAAGATAAACCATGAAAGTTAGGTAAAGCTGAAAGTGGAACATTATTCATGGGAGCTACTCCTCTAGGAAGATCACCAATACGAAATCCTAAGGTAGAAAAATATTTTTCATCGTTTACCTCTGCTTCAAGACCTACATGTTCTTCATGGTGCAGTTCTTCATTATATCCATCCATGGTTTCTTCTGTTTGTGCCCCTACTGCACTTGCTCGATCCTTAATGTTGTCTGTTGGTTTTTCAACTGTCTCCATTTCAAAGTTCGCTTGAAAGAAAGGTTGAGGCTTTGGTTTTCAAGAGCTTGGTCGTTGAGGAACAACAGATTTAGATTTTGATATAATCTGGTCGATAAAAGTCTTTCTTCCTCCTCTTCCTCTACCTCTACCACCTGTAGGGTCAGTTTCCTTGGGGGGTCTGCATCCTCTCATGCAATATATACATCTGAAAGAAAAACGTAAATGCTTCTGAAATCTATAATTGTCTTCCCCGACAACGGCGCCAAAATGTTGGTCACTATAATTGATTATTAATTAAAACAATCAAGTGTCACATAAATTGTCAACCCAGGGAAGTCTGTTTATTTCAAAGGCAATCACACACTGTATATGCTCAATCTCAAAAGCAATCCAAAGTTGTAGTAAAAGTTACACTAATCACACCTTGCTTTGAACAGACTGAAGTTCTACTCTGATTTACAGTGAAAACAATCTATCTATTGCAGAGTTCAAGATTCAAGGAAAATAATTATCAGAAGAATCCTGGATTACATTAAGAAACAACAACCTAGGAAAAAGGAACCTTTCATCATACTGCAAAGAAGACTAACTATTATGTAACAGAGAACAAGACCCTATTCCCCAAAGTAGAAATCTTCAGCACCTGTCTCTGACTATCACACTTTCATAAACTCATTCTGCAAATAGAATTACCAATCAAAATGATTAACAATTACCGAAGACTAACTATTATGTAACAGAGAACAGGACCCTATTCCCAGAAGTAGGAATCTCCAGCACCTGTCTCTAACTATCACACTTTCATAAACTCATTCTGCAAACAGAATTACCAATCAAAATAATTAACAATTACCTAGGAATGAATTGTATGAAAACGATGTAACAATTAGTGGAAACAGAGTTTCAGCAAAACAAATTTTTAACAAGGTATAGATAAAAACAATACTAACACACTACAGAAACTAATGGGTGAATCTTGTGAAGAAGGTGGGCCCTTTCCTTCTCACAAGATTCCCTAGAAATAAAAGGAATTAAGAAGGAATGCTCAGAATGATCTTTTATTCATCTGTCAAATGTGACAAGTTACAATATCCAAAGTGAACACG
Source organism: Picea engelmannii (assembly GCA_009831015.1). NCBI lineage: Eukaryota > Viridiplantae > Streptophyta > Pinopsida > Pinales > Pinaceae > Picea > Picea engelmannii. The sequence goes on from ML815326.1 coordinate 107,926, forward strand.
CTCCTTCTCTGTAATTCGCTTCTAG
>ML815326.1:108269-125421 GCA_009831015.1 Picea engelmannii
TTTCCTTCTCACAAGATTCCCTAGAAATAAAAGGAATTAAGAAGGAATGCTCAGAATGATCTTTTATTCATCTGTCAAATGTGACAAGTTACAATATCCAAAGTGAACACGCTCCTTCTCTGTAATTCGCTTCTAGCTAAGCCTTTCATAATCTCCCTTCTAATGTTGATTTCTCCACTATTTAAAGAGGAGAATCCTCTTAATACAATTAAGCATAAAATTACATGTGTACATACAAATCCTATTCTTAGTCTGATCTAATCTTCTATGCTGGAATAGGACATTATGATCTTCCGTAGCAAAATGTTGTTACAGTGGTTGTAATGGTGATAGCTTGAGGTACAGCTGTTGCGGCCGGTGTAGCAGCTCCTTTATTTATCTTTTCTTGTTACTGTTGTATATTGTTTCAACATCGCAAATCACAGACTGTTTCAGCAACGAGATTTGCGTATTATTTGACTGTTTCAGCAACGTGGTCTTCAAGTAGCAACAATGGTTGTAATGGTGTTGGCTTAAGGTACAACTATTGCGGCCAGTGTAACAACTCCTTCTTGTTACTGTTGTATGTGAAATGTTGTTTCAGCATCACAAATCATGGACTGTTTCGGCAACGGGATTTGCGTACTGTTTGATTGTTTCAACAACATAGTCTTCAAACAACAACGATATATTAACTGCAATCTTCAAATTGTTGTAGCAACTATATATTTCTGATTAATGGCTAAGTATGAGAGTAATGTAAAATTACATGTAAAACGAATTAAACATATAGCAAAGAGAAGAAACGTTATATACCTTTGGGAAAATGGATTAAGGTGATAATGTAGGCTTAAATATGAGTGGGAAAAGGATGTAATGATAGCAAAAAGTATGAGCAAAAAGGTACATTATAGGGTCCTAACAGCTTCCAACCCGTATACGATTTGAAAAGGTGAGAAACTGGTGGCAGTCTTTATAGACGTTCGGTAGGCCCACAACGTCGAGTACAACATCAAATGTCAATTTGACTTGGCAAAATTGATCGTTCGTTGAAGAATAGTCTTGAGAGACTTATTCACAGTTTCAACCTGACCATTCACTTATGGGTAGTAGGGTGATAAATGTTCTTTCCTCAACCCAAGATTTGATGTTAACTCGGTAATCATTTTGTTTTGGAAGTGACTACCATGGTCAGTGACAATCTCCTTCGGGATGCCGAACCTTGCTACTATCTGGTTAAAAATGAAAAGAGTCGATGTTTCTCCATAATTGTTAAATGTTGGCATAGCCTCGACCCACTTTGTGAAGTAGTCTACTGCTACAATGATATAACAATTCCCCCTTACTAAAGTGGGGTGACATGTAGTGAAGTCAATCCTCCACTTGGTGAAAGGACCAATAACAATGATAGGAAACATGGGTGCAGGATGTGCTCGCATCTTCTGAGAGAAGATCTGACATGGGTGACACTTCTTGATTGACTCAACGCAATATTTGATTAACGTAGGCCAAAATTAACCGGTACGTAGAATGTTTTGGGTTGTTTCCAACTAATATAAATGACCACCCCATGCTCTAGTCTGGCATTCATTTAGAATGAGCTTTGCTTCCTCATATATAAGGCACCGAAGAAGAATGAAATCTACACCTCGACGATACAAAGTGTCATAGAGTATCAGATAGTTTTGTGCCTGATGGAGAATTCGTCAACACTCGTCGAGGGAAGAAGAAGCAAGGCACTTCAAAGCCTGGAGATAGACTAGTATATCTCCATACCAAGGGTCTAAAGATACGATTCTTCGGGTGTGACATAACTAGATTCGACCGGAAGTTTTGAAATAAGTTCCGCAAAGACCAACGACTTTTTGGATTTCGCGGAAACAAAATCCAAGTCAAATTCCTGGAGGATTATAATCCATCTACTGATCTTTCTGCCAATAACTCGTCATGTTAACACATATTGAAAAGGGTTCACAATGGCAATGACGGTGGTCTTGTGAAGCAAAATGTAATGACAAAGCCGTTGCACAGCATGCACTGCTGCCAAAGAAATCTTCTCAACATGGGAATAGTTGAGTTCGGGCCCAAACAGGCCTTGGCTCAGGTAATAAATAATATGATCCTTGAGCAGATCATCCTCTTGAACCAATACCATGTCGATGGTCAACTCTGCAGCGGCCAAGTACAACAAGAAATATCTGTTATAATAGGGAGGCCGAATCAGAGGGGAAAACGAAAGGGCACGTTTCAACGCTTCAAAAGAGCATTGAGTGACTTCGTCCCAACAGAATGGGACTCCATTATTCAACAAACACATAAACCCTTTAGTGATATCGACGTAGTTCGCGACAAAACATTGAAGAAAGTTTGCTTTCCCCTGTAAGCTCTTAAGTTGGGGTATTGTGCATGGGGAAGGCAATTAAACTATCACGTCAACCTTGAGAGGATCGACCATGGTCCCTGTTGTCAAAACAATGAAACCTAAGAGATGACCCGACGTCACACAGAAACTGCACTTGTTAGGATTTAGGCGAATCCGATAGTAGCGACATCGTCTGAAGATTAGTCAGACGTGTGTGGGATGATCATATCTCTTGCGAGAGCATGATGCTAGATCATCAAGATATGCCTTGACTATATGTCTAAGGTCATGGAAAGAAAAAGACATGGCCCGCTGAAAAGTGGCTCCAACATTCTTCAGGCCAAAAGGAATCTTACAATATGTGAATGTGCCCCAAGGACAATAAAAGTTATTTTATACTGGTCTTCGGGTTTGATCTGAATCTGGTTCTATCAAGAAAAATCATCCATGAATGTAAAGACGTCGCATCTTGCGCATTCATCAACAATATGATCAATGAATGGGGTGGGAAAATTATCTTTCGGACAAGCCTTGTTCAAGTCACGGAAGTCCATGCACATCCAAATCGTACCCTATTTCTTGTTAACTAGAACGAGGTTTGACACCCATTCTGTCAACTATACAGGGTAGATAAAACCAACTTTCAGTAGTTTCTCTACTTCGGCCTTAATTCTTGCTTCTTTCCTAGGATTCACCGGACAAAGCTTCTGTCGGACCAGCTTAACATCAGGATAAGTCATTATTTAATGTTCGACGATTCTTGGGTCTATGCCTGGCATTTCCTCGTAACCAGGCAAAAAAGTTGTGGAATTATTTAAATAACTTCGTATAAATTTGAATCTCTTCGAGGGAGCAGTTTGCTCCGACGAAAACATTCTCCATGATGCCAGGGGTTCTTGAGATATCAACAGGGATCGTTTGAGTGATACTCGCCATATTACCCTAGGTGTAAATTGTGTGCGTAGCCATAGGATTAATAGGAAGAGACCTATCTCCAGTCATAGTCAAAACAAATTCACCTGTCTCTATTCTCCTTAACTCTGGGAGGAAGTAAGATCTATGATGGAGATCATCCAAGGGTATGTCTGGACCAGTCAATGCCTCAAGAATCGCCTCGTTTTAGGGCAAGACTAGATCTAAAGAAGCTATAGCAGCAAGAGAACCTTGAGCCCAAATAGGCTCGAGAACTAGATCTAACCCTTGTACGGGAGTCGGATTGGGGTCGATCAAATCTTGTTGGACAATGTTGTACGAGACTTCAGACGTAGACAAGGGCATGTCCATGCCAAAATTCCCTATCCCTTCCATTGAGGTTGATGGGGAAGGAAGAGTCCAGAGATCATGAAAGTAAGTCATTCGGAACGATGACATTTGAAAATTTTCATCCTTAGGTTGGTCGGGGACATCTAATATAAGCTTGACATCGACAGAAGGAGGCAAGTAATCAAAAGTACCCATAAACGATGGACACAAACCAACCCCTATGTTTACGGTGTCGGGCTAAGGATTATCAATCATCGAGACCGTGGATGCCCCCGATGAAGGGTCAGGATGAGAGAAAGACAACTAGTCAATGGTCACAATCCGACCCTCATGTGGAAACAAGAAGAGATGAAAGACTGTAGCAACCACTGCATGCATTGCATAGGTCCAACTCCTTCCTAGCAAAAGGTTGTAGTCGGGAGGCGCATCAACCACTTCAACTTCGACACACATAGTCTTTCCTCCTAACTGCACAGGGAAAGAAGGAATGATTCCATGTGGTCTGAATGAACAATCATCGAATGTCGTAAGAAATGTAGGTTACAGAGACAAAACGGGTTGGCTAATGGCCTTCCAACACGCCAACAAAATCACGCAAGTGGAGGTGCCCTCATCAACCACCATATGGAAGATATTCCGAGTAAAATATTTCATGGTGTAAACCACTACTATCTGAAATACAACGTTGTAAGGAAGATGAGGTTTCAAGTTGGTTGGATCAAGAACAATCGCTCCCAAGTTACAAGTATCTACAGATCCCAAGGTGGATAATAGGGCTTTTCTCTACGAAGGGCAGCTCTAGAGGACTTCCAAAGAAGAAATCGTGCAAGGGGTTTGTGTCAAATCTTCTACAATGAAGTAGTTCTGGGAAACCCTCGCGTTCGGATTATGAGAATCTTTCTTGAACGCACCTTTGGGGATGTGTGTCATTGTTTCACCCATCGTCTTCTCAATCTGGAGAGGAACCTGTGGGTTTGTGGCTTCTTTGCCCTTTTTGATAGAGTCTAAAATTTTGTAATCTTGGGACTTGGTCACTATATGAGTGTCACCTTTCAACATGTAAACATTCACGGCCGAGTTATTACCAGTAGACGTGGGGGGGTCCCTGACTACCCCCTTCCACACTCGAGGATGTTGAATCTTGAACCATGTTTTACTCATGTGGAAATGGGCTTGTCAACACAGCAGGTTGTTTCTGTGCCAATAGATTATGAGCCTACGCAAGTTGAGGGCACAGGTGAGTCGGGTTACACAGATACTTCGACTTTCTCTTCTCTATTTTACCCTCACTAGCATTGTTATTAGCCTTTTTGTATCATTTACCCTTCGTGTTCCATTGTTTCTTCTTTCCTTCAGTCTGTTGGTTGGCCTTCAGTTTCGGCAACTGCAAACTGTGTACATTCGACATTTGGTTAGGGGGAGCAGCCAAACCGGAGGTTTGGCTGGCCGCAGTCTGTTGTATCGACAATTGTTGCAATGGATTTGCCAAAAGATCAATGGAATTTCCTTGTGTTGAGCCCACACTACCATCAGCATGGGGTCCAAAGTTTTTTTTGGCCTTGTCGAGGATGGACCTTGGTGCATATGGAAAAATATCATAGAGCATGTCAGACTAAGAGTAAATTAGTTCGAGTTGTTGTGCTCTCATTATCGCCTCTTCCTCTAAAAACACTCAAGAAGTTTCTACATCTTTGGATACAAATGATACCAAAGACTTCAAGAACCACTCCAGCAAGAAAGACGGTGGGACCTGTACCTTAATCAAGCTCTTCTGATGCCGCCATTCTCAGATGTGATCAGAGATATAGTCGGATTTAGTCTTCTCAAAGTTGGCCAACAATTCAGTGCCGACATCGTATCTCACAGGTTGCTAGAAATGGTTTAGGAAGACCATCACCAAGTCGTTAAAGTTAGAATACCTCGAGCAGTCGAGCTCAATATACCATTTTGCGGCACCCCCGATAAGAGTGCGTTAAAAAAGGCGCAACTGGATGGAGTCATCTCGTAGTGAGTTTGATAAGAACCATAAGTGGAAGGTTGTCACATGATCACCTGGGTCTTCGCCAGGCTTGCCTTCGAATTTTGGAATATCCGAGGGAAACTTAGTTGTCATGGCAGGCCAACATGGATCATGAAAAATTGGGTCGTTGAGCAACCTTGACAAGTTTGGCAGATGTAGCATTGCCACAAACGGTAGTTTGGTTTGAGTACTATGTACAGGAAAAAGGGGGTCTGGAGTTTGACTGGCACCAGGTTGCTAGGAAAAGTTGGACTGATGGCCAGGGTTCTGGTAGAAACCATGGCCTTGACCAGCGTACGAAAACTGTGTTTGTTGGGATACCATCAGCTGACTCTCATAGTTAGACGACATGGGTTGGGCGGGGGTTTCTCCCTGCATTGTGTTCCAAGGATTTTGGAAGGGGATACCCCCAACCGATCCAACGAGCATAAGTACGGAACCTTTCCCGGGATTCCATTGACCATGGAAGGGGTTTCCCCTGACTGGCATCCCTTGCAAGGGAACTGATCCCTGCCAAGGATTCCAAAGTCCCTGTGAGGAGAAAACTCATGTACTTTCCCCCTATGTAGGAATAGTACCCTGCACGGGGTTATGTTGCCCAAAACCGGGGTTGCCCCCAACCTAGACAGCAGCAGAAGAAAAAGTGGTGTTCCCAAACGCATCGAACAAAGAGAATGACATGGATCCCACCAGTGTATTGTAAGACAAAGGTCCTAAACTACCTGCTCCAAACAAGATGTAATTATAATCTGGCCCGATGGGTTGTTGGAAAGCACCACCGATCAAGGGGGACAGAGGAGGTATATGACCCCCACTGTAAGGGGACTGAAGTGCCCTTGGTAGACCCTTGTACGGGAGTGTTTGAGCTCCCATCTCCTAGACCCATGGTTTGTAGGGTGGAGTAGGTAAGGACTGAGTTCGAATCGAAGTCAGGCATCCCATATGAGAATGGAGGGCTCGTCTCACTCTACATAAACAAATCAATGGTCGTCGTCGATGACGGTATCAAACCATTGCCTGAGGTAGAGGGAGTCGAGACCACTGTGGTTTGGACTGGTGAAGCTAGGTTAGGAGGAAACATACCTCATGTGGTAGTAGCCAAAATGAGAGTATGAGGACTCTCGGACGAAGTAGCAACATTTTCGTCCATGGTTTCTTGTAAGACTAACTGGCGCTCGGAAGGTGTCTCCTTAAAAGGGACAACTTGTACTAAGATTGGTGTCGAAAAGTCAGTAATCGAAGGGTTGACTAGCCCGAGAGCTTCCGCCCCATGGTCAGAAACAATAGGTTCATTCGAAGTCGAGTAATCTCCTCTCGGAGCAGGCTCGGGAAAAGTTTCTCGCGGCCCGGTCACTTCGAACGACCCTTGTTGGTCAAGTATTCGCCATAATGGTGGTGAAGGTGGCTCTAATGCAACCGACGGTAGGCCCTGAAGCCTTCGCGACCGATGGAGCTCTTGATATTCCACTTTGTGAAAATATCAAATGACACAGTAAGGGTTAACTGGCGTTTAAAACCAAGCACATACTAGAAAAATTCCTATAAGACAAATCAAGAAAAAAACTATCTAGTAGGAAGAACAATTATGCTAGCCAACACTAGAGAAACTAATTGGTGCAAGTGCAACTCAAACATGGAAGCACCCTCTGGTTATACTTTGTGAAGTGTGACCAGACGTATGCCCTAGTTACCATGGTATGCCCCCACAGTCACCCCGGTATACCCCCACAGTCACCCGTGTAAGTCCCTAGAAGATGGGAAACTAAGTTTCCAGCTTGCAGTCAATCACCAGGTGAGTACAGTTGATAGTCGGGTGGATCACAATGAGCAGGATAACAAGTCTGAAACCTACCGAGGGTATTGAAAACAAGTGGTCTGGAAGAAAACAGAGGATATCGAATGGATTCGAGGTCCACAAAGCTTCGTAGGAAAATGCAGTTGATAGTATTCCCACGACAAATACTCAATATGTTCTCCCCACTACATTTAGTCCGACTTTGGAGGGGTTATCTTTGCTACCTTTCCTCACGCAACCTCGTGTTTATCCCCTGTGTTAGAGGGGGGTCCCGGATAAATTTTCTAGCACTAGACTTTAACACTCCCTAACTCTGACTCCAATGTTTGTTTAACGACCTTAAAGAGTTTCCTCTCCAATCCTAATTCAAGGCCCTAACCCTAAACTAGTTGGTTGACCCTACAAACATTAAAAGTCTAATTAATTTTAGATTTAGCATTCAGTTTAATGGCTTGATTTACTCTAGGGATATGGCGGTGAAACTAGTGATGTTCATAAGAGACGAAAAAGAGGAGAAAAGACGAAACTTGAAAGCAAAATTACTTCTAAACAAAAGAAAATTTTTACAACTAACTCTTTGTAACCAACTTTTCTTTAACTAACTTTTTCAAGATCTTTAAAAAGAAGACCTAAAACGAATTTTCTCTTGACTACAATCTACTTATGTTTCAAGAAATTAGTAAAGAACTTAAAAAAGCATACTCTTTTTCCTTTTTAGTAAATAACCAATTCTAACTACTTTACCAAACTGAAAATAAAATCTTTTTTTTTTAATTGCTTCAAACAGAAAAACTGAAATAAATCTTTTTTTCTCTTTCTTCAAAGCAAGTGAAAGGGGTAAAAATAACACTAAGACAAGACTGAAAAAGATTCATATCCCACTGCGGATCGCAGGGAATCACTAAAGAAACAAAACAGGAAGATCAATAATTCAAAAGACTTGCTTAAAACCCTTTCAGAAGTAAACACAAGAAACTCAAAAAGACAAGTAAACTGAATTCTAACCCAAGCTATGGCTGTAAAACAAAGACTCTGAACTGAAACAAGAAACCCTGAGAAGTATAAACCTCAATCAGGAAAGAGGTTGGCTTCCTCTTTTCAAAACAAATCTTGAACCAGAGACATTGACTGTTGCTACAACAGCATGCGTATGTACATGGGTTGTTTACTGAGAAGAGTGTGTATGTATGTGGGTTGACTCAAAGAAGGGCACATGCACCTCTGTATTTCTTTAAAAAAAAAAAAAACAGACAAGCTTACAGGGCAGGGAGAACTGGTATGGCACCTGAAGGTGACCATAATCCCTTAAAAGACACAGAAAACTCAACAGAAACTCGAAAGAAACTCGAAAGAAAAACAACCAATCAAACAACCCAAAACCCCCTAAAAAACCCTAGAGGCTTCCCAGTATGGTCGCCAGTTCTGCTAGAGGGAAAAACACCCCTATGACTACACCAGGGTTCAAAATGTAGGTAGATCGATTAACCATCTAAAAGTCAATTAATTATCTATACTACCTGAAACATACCAAAATTCATATGAAGAAAGTAAGGAAAAGGAGATCGGGTAACTATACCTCTAATCCCGCGTTTGGTGATAACCTCCTTGCACTTGGAAGTTTTGATGATTGTACGCCTCCTCCCAAGGCTGACCTGCATCCAAATATTGACAAACAAAAAACTACAAGCATGTTATTCCATATATAAGTTAGGGTTAGATGTTATAATGTCAAGCATAAACCAATAAAAGTATTCAAGACATCATCATTTGGGACAAGAAAATGCAATTCTTTTATTAATAACATAATGATTATACCTTTACAATCAAAGTCTTCTACCGTTTCGCGAACCTGGTCTGGGCTCCTCTTCACCAAGCTCCAAGTGCACCTTTCATAAACTTCTCCTCTCAACCTTCTAATCTCTTCTTGGGAAGTGAATGGGTTCTGATGAGGAAGAAGGCACTAATGAGGGAACGTTGAGGCAATTCTAACAAAAGGCAACAATATCTTGGGTAAGGAGGGGAAGTGAAATCGGGCAAAGTTTCACTGTTCTTATGCTTATATGTGAAATGAGACCCCAACACCTCCTTTTATATGACAAAAGGATGGTTATTTGGTTGGGTGATGGGCTATAGCAGTTGGATTAGTTGGGAAACTACCCAATAACCCGTAATCTCAATGAATTCCCTGCAACTTTTTATTTTTTGCAACTTTTACAAGTATACACGAGTTGTAATGGTGCAACATGCATATGTACGTGAGTTGTAGTGGTGCAGCAAGTGTATGTACATGGGTAGTAATGGTGCAGGGCGCGTACATATTCAAAAAATTGGGTTTTAAGAAGAGCAACTCAGCAGTGCTTTGGAAAAAAAATGCAAGTAAGAGGTCCAAGGCCATGTATGCATGTGTAGAGAAATTTAGGGTTATAACACTTGCACAGAATAGATCTAGCTAGAAAATACCACACACATTTGCAGAGACAAATTGAGAAAGAATAAGCAAGAGAGAAAGAATGGAAGAATTCTCATTAACCGTATTCCACACTCAAAGAGTGAATAATTTACAATAGATATAGGATACATGAGTAACTAATGCATGACAGTGGTGGTCTAGAGTGATTTGGACACACACCAGTAGTTATGGGAATAAACTGCCACCTAGTCTAGTCTCTCAGGCAGTTACGAGAGTGAACTACCACCTAGTTTGTGTTAACTAGTCTATCAGTTTTCAGTTAACTGACTGAAACAGGGTGAAGTGAGGAGGATATTATGGAATCATGAGTAATGCGCTAGTCTTGTGATGATCCCAAGGACAATGTGCATTAGTTGGTGATGATCCCAATGTTGCAAGGTGATAATCCCAATGTAGCATCTAGACTCCACTCAATTGAAGAGAATATTCTCCCTAGAGGAATATTCTTCCTAAAATATAGGAGACTGAATAATGACTAATAAACAAGGGAAAACCTTAGGAAAAATAAATCCTAGGTGTGTGTGAAGTAACTCCAACATAATCTTCTTCATTAGGTGTTCCCTCCTCCTCATTTTCTACATCATTTTGTTGTTCAGATGGGACATCAGAAGCATTATCAGCTCCAATTAATAATGACTGCATAGCATGGTATAACCCTTCAAAATTTAAACCTTCAGCTGGTGGGGTTGACCTATTGGGAGGATTTGTAAGTAGTCTTCTAAAAGGTGGTCGATAAGTTCCTTTACTAGAAGATCCTTCATCTGTAGCTTTTTTTAGATCTACAATTTGGTTGGATAACTTTTGAAAGGCTTTTTGTAAACTTTCCATATCTATGGGCTCTTGATCTTTCTTATTTGAAGGCGGTTTGGTAAGAATTTCTATGTTCTTCTTGGAAGAAGAAGTTGATTCAGTTTTAGGATTTGTGTTATCATTCAAGTTGAACATGTCCTTTTCAATGAGAAATGCTTCCTCAAAAGATTCTAACAGAGTATTATTTTCTCCCATTTAACCCACATGGTTGTGGTATGATTTAAAGCTTTATCATAATAAGCAACAATCAGATTTTTTGCAGGCATAGAATCTGTAGGTATCTTGTTTTTTAGTGTAAGGAATCTTTGGTTAAAGTCTTTAACCTTTTCTTTGGGATTCATTTTCATATTGGATAACTCCATGACTAAGACTTCAAAAGATTTTTCATCTCCGAATTTTTCTAAGAAAAAGGTTTCAAATCTATCCCAAGACACAACAGTTTGAAGTTGTTGTGTGAAGTAACATGTGGAGGTATTCCCTTCGAAGGTATATGGAAACATCATGCATACGACATCTTCATGTTCTACATTTCTAAGCCTAAAAACCAACATAAATTTCTTTATATGATATTCTACTGACTGTTTAGAATCATGGTCAAACTTGGGTAACCATTTTTCAAGATTCTTAGGTAACGGATGTTGGGGTCCTAGTACGACCACAACATCTTGGTCAAGCCAAGGCTTGGCGATATTATTTTGATTATCCATCTGGGCAGAAGTCTGTGAATTATTTGAAGTTTGAGATTGTTCAGAAGATGAACTGTCTTCGTTAGAGAATTCTCCTCCTGAAGGAGGTGGAGAAGGGTCGGGTGGTGAAGGAGGAAGTACATATCCCCCGACACCTAAAATGAGTGCTTTCGATGGATTAGTCAAGATATCACGCAATGCATAATTTGGTGTACCAGTGGCAAAAGTATCTTCCTATTGATTGGAAAAATCAAGAGGTCGATGTTATTGCTCACCAAATTGTCTAAGTCTGGCCAATGTGTCTTGGGTCCTTATTATTGATTGACGATAATTTTGTATAATCTCGTGTACATCAATTCCCTAAGCAAGTTGTGTTGCAGGTTTGACATGAATAATAGGTTGGGCTTTAGATGTAGCGGTTGTATCATGTACAACAACAGAGTCTGAGAGAATACGAGTTATAACTGGAGAGAAATTATTAGGAGGTCTCTTTCAACCCCCTCATGCCATTAATATCCAGTAGGCCCTCCTTCTAGTGCCATTTGTTGACGGACATATGTAAACACACCGTCAACTGTGAGGGAAATCCTTGTCCAAGGTTGTCTAAGTAACCTAATCCGTTTAGGATGACTCACCCTGATGGGTTTTACGGTTCTGTTGGCCAGTAAAGGGATATAATCTCAACTGTAAAATAAAGAAACTAACATAATTATCTACTATGTACATTTATATTATAAATATATACAAAAATGTACAATAATAGAGATTGCAAGATTTGCGAGAAACATTGGAAAACTAATGTGGTAAAAGAAAACCAAATCTCAGGAAAAATGTAAGGAAAAGATCTAAGATTAATTACTAATCTAATTTTACTTACGAAAAGAGTGAATGTAGATGATAATAATATAACTTAGATAAACAAAGTATTAATTTTAAAGGTGAATCTACATTCACAAATCAAATAACAAAAGAAGAAAAGAATACTAACCTAGAACTGGCTAGCTCTTAAAAGAGAAAATTGTAGTTGTGTCTTCCTGTGCCAAGTTGCTCCTACAATTTTCCTGTTAAGAGAAATCTATAGAAGAAAAATGTATAATTCTAAGACTATGGAAATGTCAAGTGAAAGTCAATTCACTTGGATAATACAAGTCTCATTCATACTACAAAAAGAACAACTATTATGTTATTAATCTCAGGTGAGGACATAAATAACCATTTACATCAAGAAATAAATTTCCATTGTCTAAATAGATCTGTTCAAACTCAAATTATACGAAGAAATTCAATACAGATTGATATTTGTACCAAGATAATACAATCACCTGGAACTAATAATTTGGAATCGTGGACTATAAAAAGATCGGAAAATTTAATTAACAGATGATAATAATGAACCATGCATTGACCAAACAGACTAAAGCTAATTTAAATCAATCCATAATCAATTACTCAAAGAATATAAAACATCATCAAAGATATCATAATAATAATAATAATAAAACTCTTTAACTTGCAGGATGAAAACCTTAGTTAAAGTATGATTCTATATTCTTCCAAAGAGTATTCAGTAGTCCATCTCCCAAAATTTCCACCATGTTTGATATCAAAACTAACAGAGTATTTAAACATCACAATGATCTACTTCTCATATCCACAGGATAGAGGTAGATATTCAAAAAATAGAGTATCATTAAAACCAAATCCTAAATTTAGTTTATAACAGCAATGTATACAACAACTCCTAAAAATTTATTATAACAATTGTCAAAAATACATTATGCATTGTTTGAAATAAAAACTACATTTTTAAAAAGAAATGCTTTATGATTATTCAATAAGCCAACAACGCATAGGACATATTCGTGTTCTTTTTTGAGACCTGAAAGTAAAATTAAAATCCAATTAAAAATCACATTAACTAATTTAAGACAAGCTACAAAATCTTTGATTCTGTAGCTAGTCTAAAAGCAATGTAACAACAATTGCTTAACTAACAAATCAAATAAAAATAAAAAAACATAGATTTATTTACCAAATTTAAACATTTGAAAAAGAGGATTTGTTCATATCTGATCTCATAATGGATTGATATTAGTTGAATTCTTAATAATAATACCTCTCGATTTTATGGGTTTCTTGTTTTCTCGAGAAGCATTTCGTTGTATTTCAAACCTTAATTCTTGATTTTATGTTTCAAGATCCCTATTCTGATTTATAATCTGATTAAGGTGCATTCACAAGTAAGGGATGTCTATGTAATTCCTTTGGATCCATGCTAAACATTCATCACAACACAGGTTCCAGATTCAAAAGTAATTGTTGGTGATCTGAGTCTGGGGACTTTTCTTGTACTGACTTAGACTTTAAATCAACCCGGATTCCTGCAAATCCATCACAATTTTGGAGGAACGGGGGGGAATTATAAACAAATCCATACATTGGATGACTATCCTCTGAAGAGTCTGGACTTGTATTTTCAACATAGTTTAGATCTTCTATTATAATCATTTGAATATGATCATTCCTTTGTTTATGTTTGTTCTTTATCATCCTAGACATGATTCGATCATTTTTTTTGTTTTTAGTATCAATTCGTTTATCCTATTCTTTATGATTCTCCTCAATTACTGGCTTCACAGGCTACAACTGATCATCAACATTTAATGATTGATTTCTCAAATGACTAAAGGACAGTTTCTAATGATTTCTTGGGCACAAACTCATGTCTTTTGGGTGCCAATCTAGCCACAGTAAAAGCCTTTGTTTGGGCATCTGATAAAACGATAGAGTCATTTTGGATCGAGATCTCAATTCGAAAATCATGATATGAATTAGGTGGATCTTTGGGAGAGACGAGCCCCTCAACACCTCGTGTTAAATTGATGATGGGGTCAAACTGAGGGGTTAAGAACTCATTTCTTATCAGAAAACCCTGCCAAGTGTCCCCTGTGCTAACCAAATGGAACTCGACCAATAAGTGAATTAGACTATGGTGACACAAACTGGTCTCTGGGTTAGAGTTCGGCCTTTGATAAAACTTCGACATTTTTTGCATACTTTTAAGCAAGTAAAAGGGTAAGTTCAAACTAAATCCTTGAAACACCATTAATAACCATATGTGGAAAAGGAACATTAAACTATAACTCCCTTCACAGGTAATAAATTTCTTAATAATCAACAATAAACTATGTCAACATGTGTTAAACAGCTCTAACGACATACCATTTACATGGTATTGCAACCCTTTGGAAATCAACGGAGACGCCCATGGAATATTGGCTACCTTCATATTTTTAAACCACTTGTCACCTTCTTGAGGAAGACTTGTTGCTTAGCTACAAATTCCTCTATGACATGTATCTGAATATCCCCAATTTTGGCTTTAGTTACATCTAAAGTCCTTTCAATATCCCTGGCAAATTCTAAATTAAAACCATTGAATGACTGGATAAATTCAAATCAACCGACTTGGGAAAGATTACCCGTAGCGTCGTCATGGGACAACAAGGTTTGCGGGCCATTCGGCTCTATCCTAACTACGGGAGACATAAACCTGAAGGAGGTAAACCAAAAGAGAACTCTGGATCCGCAACAAACCAAACCTATAAACAGTGAAAGAGGCTAAGAGAACATACTTGACGATAAACAAACGCTTGAGGACTAGAGTACGCTCTACCATTATCTCCCACTCCAGGTTTTGATTAACTCCAATAGACCAGAGGACAGAGAGGTTCGAAGCTAACAAACCCATGAAACCCTCATGGATTTCCACAAAATACTAACCTAATTTTGAGAACATTAACACTAGGCAAGGTAATAATTTGTATGGCAGTCGAGAGGTCAATCCACATTAATTGAACATTACTAATGTCATGTCTTGATATGACAATGGTAGGTGGCGAAGTAGTAATGTCGAGAATGTTTAAAGAGATTGAGTTCTAATGAAACCCCGTATCACCCATGTTAATCAATAGTTTAAGTCAAAGTTTTAACTCAAGCCTGACATCCAAGTTCATAAGTTTGTTTAGATCTAACTCAAACTTTCTAGAATAGATTTTAGTTTGTTAGAAGTGGCTTTACTTAGGTTGTTTTAACATGATTCATAGATCTTCCATTTAAACATATTTCAATAAACTTCTTATTTGGACTTTTATATTGGTTAAATCAAACAAACAATAATCTTTAACTCATGTAAATGGATACAGTGACAATAATTCAATCAACGATTTGCACGAAAGAGAACTTCAATTTCATGCTTCACATTCATGAAATTGAAGAGGAAAAATGATAAAAAAAAAATCAACCACGCATATTCTCATGAAAATGATAAGAATTCAAACAAGGCTGATAGGCATCAACAATCATACCTTTGTACAAAATAAAATCAAACAATCCTATGCATATAGACATACTAGGCAGTGAGTATAAGAAGCAATTTTATATTTCAAAGGACAATGAAAAACAAGATGCTAGTTGGGAAACCAACATGTTCCCAAGTCGGTTACCCTCCTTATATACTGACAAGACTCAATATGATAACCCCAAGACCTTGGGGGAAACCATAAGGAGAGAAAGGCATATTTATGAGCAAATCATAGAAAGACCAATTTTCCAAAAATCTTGGAATGAAAAGATGAAGGGTAAAAAGGATCAAAGTCAAAAAGGTTTTAAGCCACCATTTTTCAAGATCAAATCCCAAGCAAATCAAAAAGGTAAATCAACCCAAAATGAACACAAGACTGTAGATTCATTTGGGAAAAGGCCAAGACAACAACATGTACAATGTTGAGGATGTGAGGGAAATCATTTATATAGGGCTGCCCTCACAAAGGAGAATATATGAGGACCATTCACAACATCCAGGAAGATGAAACAATGGAAAACATGGGAGGAAACATGCCAAATATTTGTGTAGCCTTGGACAACAAGAAAACAAAGAATCAATCTCCCATGATGGAAGTGGAAGGTAAGATTGATAATATTGATGGAAGAGACAACTAAAGATAAAATGGAAACCATTGAATACCATTCGATCTTAATGGATTTTGAAGATGTTTTTAGAGAAATCTCGAGATTTCCACCAATGAGAGACATTGATTTCTTTATTGACTTGGTGCAAGGAGATGACCTAGTGTCCAGACACCATACAAAATGGGCACACCAGAATTGAAAGAGTTGCAAATGCAACTTGAAGAATTGTTAAAGAAGGGGTATATAAACCCAAGTGTGTCACCTTGGGGATCCCAAGTTATTTTTGTAAAGACAAAAGACGGAACCTTAAGCTTGTGTATTGATTTCAGACAACTAAATAAGGTCACCATAAATAACAAATACCCTTTTTCAAGAATTGATGATTTGTTTGATTAACTGAAAGGTGCAAGAATATTTTCCAAGATTGACTTGTGATCAGGCTATCATCAAGTGAGGATAAAAGAACAAGACAACATTCAGGACAAGATATGGGCTTTATGAATTCATGGTAGTGTCATTTGGACTATCAAATGCCCCAACTATTTTTATGTGCCTGATGAATGAAGTTGATCCGGATTATTTTCGGCACGAAATGAGAGCGGAGATATAATAAATAAATGCACAGAGATATTGCAGATATTCAATAATATAAAAAAAATGTATCAGAGATGCAACCATAAACATAGATATACAATAATACACGATTTCTATTAATCAGAGAAATGTACAGAGACTGTAAAAATACAGAGTGAAAGACTCGCTAGAATGGTGGCAGCTTATCTCTGAGAAGAGATGT
>ML815326.1:126034-147627 GCA_009831015.1 Picea engelmannii
CGCCAAAAGTCATGTGGGCCCCGTTTGGGTAAGTTGGTGCATCAACTTCTCGGGGTCGTAACTTTTGCATACGATCTCCGTTTTAGGCGTGTGATAGCTTGTTGGAAAGGTATCATCGAGGAGATTCATTTTGGGGGCTCAATAATTCCTTTGGCTATCATTGAGAACCTCGATCTCGAAAAAACTTCATTTAGTCCCTCAAAATGGCCCCGGAAGTTAAAACCTGCTAAAAATAGTAAATTGCCAAAATGGCCAGAAAACTGTTTTGAGCCATTTGGAAAAGGTGGGTG
This sequence comes from Picea engelmannii, assembly GCA_009831015.1. Lineage (NCBI taxonomy): Eukaryota > Viridiplantae > Streptophyta > Pinopsida > Pinales > Pinaceae > Picea > Picea engelmannii. The sequence continues at coordinate 126,325 of ML815326.1, forward strand.
GCCTTCGATATCCACATGGATCAGAAGTGTTCAAGGAGTACCTAGACAATTTTTTGATTGTGTTGCTATATGATATAGTTGTCTACTCTAATTCAAAAGAGGAACATGAGTAACATTTAAGAATGGTGTTGCAAGTTTTAAGAGAGAATAATTTGTATGATAAGCTAATTCAATGTATCTTTTATCAAAATAAGATTCACTACTTGGGGCATATAATTTCAATAGAAGGGATAATAGTGGATCCTAAGAAGATAGAGGTGATTATAGGATGACCATCACCAAAGAATGTCCCAGAGGTTAGATCATTCATGGGTCTTATCGGTTATTACCAAAGATTCATCAAAGTTTTTTCAAAGATTGCAAGTCCAATCACTTCTTTGCAAAAGAAGGGAGTGAAATTTGAATGGACTTCCAAGTGTGAAGAGAGATTTCAATAGTTGAAGGAAATTTTGACAAGTGCACCAATATTGAAGATTGCATATCCGGATGAATATTTTGTTGTGTGCACTGTTGCATGCAAGGAAGGGCTTGGTGGAGTCCTTAGTAAAAAATATCATGTGGTATGTTATGAGTCCATAAAATTAAAGGAGAATGAGATAAATTATACTACCCATGACTTGGAATTAACAACAATTGTGCATGCATTAAAAATGTGGAGACATTACCTCATGGGTAAAAAAATTGAGATAAGAACATACCACTATGGTCTGAAGCATTTGTTTGGACAACCAACATTAAATTCCAGACAAACTAGATGGCTTGAATTCCTTAGCGGAAAAGACTTTAAAATTAAGCACATAAAAGGCAAGGAGAATCAAGTGGTTGATGCACTCAATAGAAGAGTTTATGAAGTGCATGTTGCAGCCATTAGCATGTACATGATTGATTTGAAAGATCAAATCATTGCAACAGTAAATTTAGATCAACAATATCTAAAAATAAAAGAAACATTACAAGAAGGTAATTTTCAGTAGAAATATAATTATTATGAACTGAAAGAAGATAAAATTATCATGTATAAAGGAAAAGTGTATGTGTCGAATTCTAGTGAGTTGAAAAATGCAGTGCTGAAGGAAATTCACAACGTTCCATATGCATGATACCCAATATATCAAAATACAATTGCAGTTGTGAGAAGCCAATATTTTTGGTCAGGAATGAAGAAGGAAGTGACTAATTACATAGCCAGATGCCTAGAGTGACAGAAGGTGAAAACAGAGCATAGACATCCAATAGGTTTGTTACAGCCATTTCCCATTCCAAAATGAAAGTGGGAAGTTGTTACAATTGATTTTATTACAAAATTTCCTAGAACAGTGAAGCAACATGATTCCATCATGGTGGTGGTGTATAAATTAACTAAGGCATCACATTTATTCTAGTGAAGACAACACACAAGACAACAAATATTGCAGAGATATATATGAAGAAAGTTGTTAGGCTACATGGGGTGCCTAAGGAAATAGTTTCAGATAGAGATCCAAAGTTTACTTCCAAATTTTGGAAAGGTTTGTTCAAGGGCTTTGGGACAAATCTAAATCTCAATACAGTGTATCATCTAGAGTCATATGGAAAAATAAAGAGGACTAACAGGATAATTGAGGACATGCTCAAAATGTATGTGATGGACCAACCATCAAAGTGGGAAGATTTTATTCATTTGGTTGAATTTTCCTACACCAATGGGCATCATGCCTCATTAAAAATGATTCCATTTGAAACATTGTATGATAGAAAGTGTAAAACACTAATAAGATGGGATAATTCAACGGGCATAGCAGTTGCAGGGCCAGAATTGTTAAAGGAAATAGAAGAGTAGATGGAAAAGATAAATTAAAATTTAAAGTTTGCCCTGGATAGGCAGAAAAGTTATGCAGACAAGAATAAAGTGTTTCGCTAAAGAAGTGAAGACGAAAAGAAGTTCGCTAATATTAGGAAGTTTCCCAAAGTTGGTAGCAAGATATTGTGGACCTTTTGAAACCTTAGAAAAAATAGGGCCATTTTCATAGATGCTAGCATTTCCTACATCGATGAGAGTGCATAATGTATTTCATGTGTCGTTAAATAAATATGTGCATGGCCCTAACCACATAATTGATTGGAATGTGATCTAGGTGGAGCACGAAAGAGATTTCTAGGTGGAACCAGTACGTATCCTGGACCGAAAAGTCAAAATGTTCAAGAACAAGGCCATAGGGCTAGTAAAGGTTTAATGCACCTACTACGTTCCTAAAAATGCTACATGGGAGCATGAAGAAAACATGCGATAAGAATACCCACAATTTTTTGGCAATTTTGAAGAAAATTGAATGTAAGGCTCCAATTTGAGCAGTTAAGAGTTCTAAAACAACATCTTAGACTGAGAAAAGAATGACACATTCTTGGGTTAGACTTGATAAACATATGGTATATCCCTTGAGTTAGCCCTAATAAATGAATGGTGCATTCATTGGGTCAACGGGTTGAGAGGAACAAGAGATTATGGTTGGAATTGTTGTTGGAGTTGTGAAAATGCATAATTTTATTTCTAAGTATTGTGATGTAAATTTTCATATATGTATATTGGCATAGTGTGCACCAAGGATGATGCACAATTATAGGTGAGGGGGAATGTAACATCCCCACTATAGTCCCCAGTTTAATTAATGCTTAATTTAGATATAATATGTGGCTACGACCAAATGATATAATATGTGAATTGTATTTCTATATTTTAATAATTAAATGTGATGTTTGTTGCTAAGGGGACATGGATAGAGATGGGGGCTAAATTAATCCAAAAGAGAGGGGAGGGTCTAAGAGAATGGTCAATAGGGGGTCCAAGGGGGGAATACCCATGTAAATTAATTCAACCTAGTTTCCTAAATTTGCTATTGGTATATGAACCTTCCAATTTCTGATTGAGTGTTCCCAAAGCCAATCATTGAATATATGTAAGAGGGTGGGTGTGATTAGTCACATACCATAGTTATTGGGAACATGGGGGTTGAGTACAATCATCTTGGGGAAGTGCGTGAGTCAAGAAAGACAAGCTAAAGAGAGGAAATGTGTATGTGTTGGGACAATAGTTTTGCACAATGAATTTTTCTGCATGAGGAGCAAGTAGAGAGCAAAGAAGAGAGCTTGGAGTTGGTGTAGCCATGGAGGGAGAATTCTAGAGCATGATGGAGTGTATATGAATCATTTGGAGATGAATATTGAAGAACTAGGTTGTCAGCCCTGAAGAGTGAACTCCTGAGTGAGTTTCACTAAGACAACAAGTGTTTGTTGTTGCTAGTAGTTTTTCCTAGTAGTGAATTCCCTTGAGTTCCTAGCTGAGATATTCCTAGATACCTATGCCAGAGAGACCCTGAAAAATGAATGAGATTCCTGTGGGACTGAGATCAACAAAGGGGTACATTCCTCGGGCGGAGCAGATAGAGAGGAAGAGAACCGGTGTAAAATCAGGATAGTTGTAGGAGAATACTAGTGGGTTGTGAGTTTATGAGCTATGAGTGGACAATGAGAGACCACCCACCTTTGTGGATTACTAGCCTCAAATTGGGGGTGACTGATTGTTTATATTTGGAACAATTGGTATATGGTTGGGTGGAACATTCGTCCCAAGTATCTGGTTGCACATATATTTTGAAAGATAAGTGTTTTATCTTGTTTTTGTTTTATTTTATGAGTTAAATTGTTGTGCATAAGCTCTGTGTATTTGAAAATAATTTATATGATTTTGTACTGAATTATTTGAATTCATTCATTTTGATTTAACATTCTACAGATGCATCAAGTGAATGGTATCAAATAGTAGTCAAATTTGCATGTAATTCATAGTTGAAAGCTACAAGAATTTATTTAGATAACAAAATTTTTGTTTTTATGGGTTTTTTGCACCGTAATGTTCCTCAATTGGGATGGGGCACGTTACAAGCCGCCTGAATCTTGATACCTAAATCCTTAGTTGCACCAAGTTGTTCTTCTTTTATTTTAATCTTAGAAGAAGTCTAGAAAGGTCCATCTTCCTCATCAACTATGACATATGTGCTAAATCCCAATTAAGTGGTGTCAACATCAAGCAATCGATAGGCTTTTTTATTGTTGCCATTCCTCGTGATCATCGGTTTCTTGTTCTTATGGTATAACTTGGTTCTCTTTGTTAAGGGGGATGGATTCCCTTTAACTAAACAACATGAATCACACCCAAAGATGAGGCCCAATTAGACTCTTCTTTGTTTGAGGTAGTGTGATTGTCTAGATTTTTTATCTGACAAGTTTTCGATGGGATTTAATATCTTATAGTTTCATTCTCATTGCTTATTCTATTTTTTAGGGACACATTTTCAAAGCATATTTCAGAATAATTTGACACACACAAATGGATCTCAAGGAACTAATTACGTAAACCATTAAATGAATGAAAGAGAGATAACATGGTCCCTTTCAAAGATAACTTTTATCACTTCCTTATCATATGAAGCATGAGATATGGCCAAGCCTGTTGAGTATAGTTGGCTTGCTTTGGCCTTCTTAGTATCTATGATAGCTTCTTCAGTGGTGCTTATTACTCCCCTATCTAGTGTGACCTTTCTTTTTTATGAGTTCTCTTCACTATGGATGTTTGCTTCTTATTGTAGGAAAAGAGTTATAAATCAGCCACCTTATCCATTGGTTGGGGAATAGGTTGATCGCCCCAGGATAGGATGTTGCTCAAACTTCCTAGAATGTAGAAGTTCTCTGATATCAAGTCTTGGGTGAGTTCCTTGGTTGATGATTCCTCCCTAGTTTTCATTTATGTATGGTTGGGCTCTTTCTCAATTGTGAAACCCTTTGGGTCTTGTCCTGGATATCATTCTCAATCTCTTCCTCCAACATTGATGAGTCATATGGAAGACTCTCATCGAGCTTCTTGGTTTCCCCTTCATTTCTCATTAATTTATATGACCTGACATCAAAATCTCATTTGTTCTCTTTCCCATGCTCTGTGTCTTTTTCTTCTTCATCATTACCACCATCTTGGCCATGATATTGTTCTTCATTTGTGACTCCCTCGTTAGCTTGCTTATTATAGTCTTTTCTTTCACCTTGGTCGTATGTATTCTCCCCTTTATTTCTAGGCGATGACATGTCTTGATCTTGTATACCAAGTGAATCCTTGTTTGATTCATCATTGCTTGATGAAATGTCATTGTTTCTTTGATGAGGGGAGTCATTCCCTTTTTGGAAAATATCATCTTTCGTTTCACCCTCCTTATCCCCTTCTTTTGTATATTTATATTTTAGTGATCTTATAGGGCTTCTCTTTGTTTCAGGATTTTCATTGATTATGGGGACCGTAGAGTCTTCCCTTTTATCTTCCTCCCCTGTTAAGTCAATGATTTCACTTGGATTTTTCATAGTAACTAGCATCCCCTATCCCTCACCATTATTTTGTCCTACTTTTTTCATCTCTCTTTGCAACCAATCCAATTCATCCTTTTTATGTCACCTTGCTACCTCATCTTGGATTTTCCTCAACTCATCGACCCAACTCTGTTCTTGCTTCTTCTTCTTCTCCTCAACTTTGTGCTTTTGAGCCTGATCCTCCTTATCTCTTTTTCTCTTCTCAATAAATTTCCATTCCCTTTGTTGCTTCTTGTATTTCTTCCTTCTTTTAGTGAATACTTCTGGATATGTTTCCTCTTCTTCTTCTTTTTTCTTCCTTAGTTCTTCTTGAATCCTTATCTCTTCAGCTTTCTCCTTTATGATCCTCTCCTGCTTGGATAGTATAGATTGCCTTTCCTTTTCTATCATGGATTATCCTTCTCCTCCCGATTGTGTCACACTAAGTTCCTGACTAGAGGATGCTCCAAATTTTACTATTTTAATTTGTTCTTCTGTAGGCAAATAAGCAAAAATGGTTACTCCAGGGTTGGACCTTCTCTTTTTCACTTCTTTCCAGTCCTGGGCATTTTCAGTAAACAAATCCTCTTCCCATTTTTTATGGGAATATGGTCATGTTAGAGACACATGTCCTGCATGTTTTGGTACCAATCCCTTGGGGTGATGCTTTTTGTACCTGCATTTCATAAATCTATATTTCAGGTGTATCTGACTTTCCTGCTTTGCATGCTTAGCGTCTTTTACTACATAATGCCCTATTTAGAAATTGAAGGGAATGAATAGTCTCTTCTCCTTCTTTACTACAGTGGCATTGAAACCTTGCATGATTGTCTTATAACAGATTTCTCCAACCACCAATCTATTAGACACATACATAGGTAGCAAATACAATGGGCTCATGGCTCCCATTCTAAATTATGTGTTCGTCAGTCTTTGAGCGGGAACGAGCTTGTTTCAATTCTTAATCAAACTCCCTGCATTTGACCGATCCAATGGCTTCGTTGGATGAAATCACTCAACGATGGTTTACTTAGTCAATTTAGCATCAAAACTTGTGTTTTTTATCCCCGATGTTGTTGCAAGTGTTTTATAGTTACTTGGATTTAGAAATAAGTTGCAATACTTGGTTCAATCAATTGAAGGAAGATAGTTTTAAACCAAAAAACCATATAGCATCAAAGAACTAAAACTCAAAAATCAACTCAAGGCAACAAAAACTCAAACCAAATAAAAATGGTACCCTAGAATTTTTAGAAGTTTTGAGGGTGTGTTGAGTGGTCAAAACTCTTCTCATTTGGAATCCAAGCATAAGAAATAGAGCCAAATATCCTAATATCACTGACTCTAGGCTTGCTCCCATACCATACATCCTTTGGGGTCTTTTGCATCACCACTATCATTGGAGATCTATTCAGTAAGTATATTTTTTTGAATACTACCTCGCCCCAAAACCTATTGGGAACAAACCTATTCTCCTTCATACACTAGTCCACATCTATGATATTATTGTTTCTCTGCTCAACCACTCCATTTTGTTGTGGATTCTAGGGTGTAGCACATTGTATTTCGATCCCATGTTTAGTGAAAAAGTTATTGAATTATTTGGAATGCAATTCACTACCATTGTAAAACCTAAGAGTGGTATTGTGACCTCCCAACTCTATTTCTACTAGTGCTTTAAAATTTTGAAATTCATTAGACACTTTAGATTTCAATTTTAGAATGTACACCCACATTTTCCTACTATATTCATCAATAAACAAAAGGAAATACCTGGCATCGATGACTGAGGTTGTGTTCATTGGTCTATAAACATCTGCATGAACCAATTGAAGGATTCTCTATGCTCTCCAAGCTTTTCCTTCATCAAATGGCGCTCAGTACTGCTTCCCTGCATGGAAAGCTCCACATACACCCTGAATATACTATTGGATATCAGGAAGTCTATATACCAAATTTTCTCAAGATAACTAAGAGAGGTAGGTCAAATTAAGATTCCCCTATCACTAATGCCACAATGTACTGATGTTTGATGCACTATTGGCTACCTCTGCATGCCCCTTGACTTGTCCAATATCAATCAGTCCGAACAGTCCATGATCCTCCATGCTAAGAACAATAATTTTCTTGGTATTCTTGTCAACTATATAGCATTTGTGATTGTGAAAGTTGATATCTAGTAGGGGAAATGTCTCATAACTTGATTAACTGATAGTAGATTAAGTGCCATGCCTGATAGACTATACACATTAAGGAAAATCATCATTTTCACTCCAAAGTAAATCTGCACATTCCCTTTATCAACTACTTTGAACTCTTCCCCATCATCAAATATCACTAAATCCTTGTAGGAACAAGTAATATACTCCATGAACCAATCCATCTTGTTGGTGAAGTGTCGTGATGCACCTGAATCAATGTACTAAGCATATTAATTGAGCTAATTTGTTGTTTGTTTGGCCATGAAGGAATAAAAGGATGATTCATTATCCTCTATATTCTTTGCAACATGAACCTTATGTGAAGGCCCTCCCTAGTTGGTTTTTTGATCAACCAACCTCTTTTTGCAATGCTTTTTCATATGGCCCACCTTGCCACAGTAGTGGCATGTGATGATCTTATTACTCATGGTACCATATTCACCATTGATTGGACCTTTCTTCTTTGTCCACTTTATGTTTTCCTTAACATTGGTTGCAAAAACATGTTTTCAATCCTTGGTCTCATTGTTGTTGTTGAACCATTTCTTCCATTTGTCCTATTGTAAGAGCTTATTGTGTAGCTCAACAAACTTCAAGTCAACATTCATAGAGGTGGTTTTTAGGGTCTCAATAAAGTTTTCATAAGCACATGGTAAGATTTTAAACATGATTACCACCATGTCCTCCTCTTCCATTTTCCATCCAATGGCCTCCAACTATTGTTTGATATCCTTTATCTTGATTAAGTGCTCTTGTAGTGATGCATGCCCATCCATCATGATCGAAAACAACATATTATTCAGGAAGAAGGCCATGTGCTTATCCAAAGTCACATGCAAATATTTAAAATTCTTTCAAATCCTTGTGGAAGTATTCCCTGTGTGGACCCCGAGAAGAATTTCATCTGTCACAGACAACTTAAGAAACATTATTACTTCTCTATCTTGCTCGTCAAATTTGTTCCAGTCTCTACCTATAATTGATGGTTAGGCATTATTACCTAGGACAATATCAGCCAAGCACCTGTACTAAAATATGGAAAACATACGTTGTGTCCACATATTTTAGTTTCTTCCATAAAACCTCTCACTGTCTTCCAACATGATGTTGGGTAAAGAGGCCATCAAAACAATAAAAAACATGCAATTTTTTCATAAATTTTCCCCAAAACAACCCAAAAAACAAGCAGATATTGCCAAATATACTAAAAAAAACCCCAATAAACCATATATCTACACTCAAACAATTGAAAACCGCATATATCTTGATAGATATTCTCTCAAACAACTTAAAAACAATAAGATTTGCTAACAATCAGAGCCAAAATAGTCAATTTCTACTTGGATATGATGAAAAACAATAAATCAATAACCAATTCTTCCAGATCTTCAAATTTGGGCAATAATACAAGTAAGACTAGAGTCAATTTGCTAAAAATTTATTCAAATTGTAAAAAAATAAAAAAATAGTTAAGTATGTCCATACAAGCCCAAATTTATGTTCAAGAGCTCATTGGTAGTGTCCGTACAATATTGAGAATTTCATTTTTTGTACCATACAGTCGTACGGTTACCCCCCCCCCCCTCCCCTCTTTTTTTCCTTATTTTGAACTTGGATTTTAAAATAAAAATGCAATCGATCTTGGTTTTGAATTTTTCGAAACCCCTTTGGCTCTTTTATGTGTCACACCGAAGATCCATTGATCCATTTTTGTTGGTAACATTCCCCAGGTCTTCATGCTCAGACAGGCTTCATGGAACCCATACTATTGAAGTCGTAAGAATGGAAACATTATCTTTCAAATGCTTGAGACTCTTGCTACATCTTTGAGAATGCTTTCTCTGATACCATATAACGATAACACAAATACATTAAGGAAACCAAGATTGCATACATAATGAGAAAACAAAAACTTTCTTATAAAGAGTTACAAGCTAATCGAGTCAATCCACTTTATGAATATGGGATAGACTAAGAAATACACTATAGTGGAATAAAGGATAAAAACACAAAATAACCTAAAGTTGAAGTGACTTTATTAATGCCTAGGCTAGATTAATTCTATAAAATATATTTGCATAATTTGTCAAACATATTCCATGCAAGGTAGCACCTACAACCATATAAGATATAATTCCATCCAAAGTTTAGTAAATTCCTAATTGACTTCACAAATAACACCAATAATAGAAATGCATGTTGTGGACAAAATTTCTATGATAAGCATAAATAAAAAATAATCAAATAAAGATAGGCAAATTGTCTAAATCCTCTTGCATGCCCTCTTTTAACTTTTTCTTCCATGAATAAATATGTAGAATGAGGAGAACGAACAGAAGAAGAAGAGAGAATAAATTTAGCTTCAATGACAGATTTTTTTCCTTTAACCATGCATAATAATTACCTCCACATATGTCATACAGTTGTTTGGTTACCTGAAATGTTAGCTAAAATAAATTATATCTAATATTCAATAATTAACCATAGATGTTTGATGTTTTTAGCTAGCAAATTCAGAGAAATTTCATAAGGAAATTAGAAATTATTCCATATATATATATATATAACAACTGAAAAATTACCTAAAACCAACTGATTTTCTCCCTCCAACAACTCCACTTGCCAACTCAAAAGACCAACTGGTTTACCACCCAACTTTGTCCAGGGAGAATTTCTCCCCCTAGAACCCTTGAGTTGTAAGAGCTCACATACAGTTCCTAGATACAAAAATACAGAAATAATAGGCAAGTTAAGGAACATAATCCTCTCTTCCTTCCAACACCACTCGGAGCTTACTCAACCAAGAACTAAGAAAAGTTAACCTAGATATCTAGTTCAGAGACCCCAGATTCATTTAGGCAGCATCTGGTTACTCTATAGGTTTCTTCCCCTCATACCATGGGGGTCCTTCTATATTTATAGTCTTTGTGAGAGGTGACACCTCACCCTCTCATGCAAAATTAGTTTTTTTTTTTTGAATATTTTGTATTATTCACCAACCCCCTTGACATGGAAATCCAACATTTTTTTATTTTTTAGATAAATAATTAATTATCCTAATATTCACCACCCCCATGTGTCATTTTTGGGTAATTTCATATTATTCATTTTTCAAAATTAAATATTTCACCTTTTTTAATAAAAAAAAAATTATTAAATTTGAAAGCACCTAAAAAGTGGGTAAATTTGGAATTAATTTAAAATCCAAGGTCTAGCCTAGGTTGGCTTACCTGGTTGATTTGTGCCCCTAAGAGGAGAGTTATGTTGGATAATAGGGATTATGCACCCCTATTGTATACCTCTCTAGAATTATTAGGACTCCATGTCCTTGACTTGTACCTAAGACTTTACTTCCTAGTAGATTCATGACTCCATGCCCTGATCTATTCCATGGATCCAAGTCTTCACGTATTGATTTTTCAAAAATTTAGGACTCCACACCCTAATATTTTCTGTATATCCAAGACTCCATGTCTTGATCTTCCATGGATTTAGGACTCTACACCCTAACCGACATGGCTTCTCATCGATTCTTCCTTAAACTCCATGTTTCCCTCAAGGTATTGGTTGTGAGCTCATAACCATCTAATGGTCTTATTGGAAAGGTCTTGTTTCCCTAGACTTGCACACATCGTAGCTGCATAGATTAATATCATCGGTTTAAAATTCATAATGAGTTTAACTTACTCAAATTTTACCCAAATGTGTACATGACCTCCACGGTCATTTATGATATGAGCATCATTGTCAACAAGTAACTAATTTCCCTTCCAAATCCTATTCATTACAAGGTTAATCATACATAATCATGTAAATCCTGTATCATCAACTAGATCATAATCAACTATCTTTTCCACACAGCAACGATCATCCATGTCACAATCATATATCCTAATCCATGTCACTAACTGGATGTAGAAAAGAAACATACATATAACATGTTCTTAATCATATATATATATATATATATATATATATATATATATAAGTTTGGTCCATAACATATAAGTCTGGTATACATAATAAGTCAAAAATCACCTTCTTCAGGTGTCACAAAAATATATTAGCCAAGATGGGACACTGCATACTCCCCCTCTTGGGATAAACTTGGTCTGAAGTTTAATTAAACAAAAATGAAATTACAGACGCATAGTAGATGCATCCTCCCATGTAGCATAACTAGGAATATATAGATCTCATTAGACCTTTACTTGGTCCACCATGTGACACCAAAGTTGTCGAGTGCGATGGTCCAATATACAAATTGGCTCTGTCTTCAAATCCCCCTCATGTGTTACCTGCAAATGATGCTAATCTAAAATACGAGAAGGATCGTGAACATATTTACACAATACTAAAACACATCATGCATACAATCAATAATTGGCGGCAGAATGAGACAATATGCCACAAATCCAATATTTTCGGATCTCAAAAGGCCCAAAAAAATCAGGAGACAGTTTAGATCCTTTTCCAAATCTAATGGATATTTTCTGAGGTTTTACTCAAAGAAAAATAAATTCCCCCTCCTCATAAGTACAATCCATTATATGCATATCATTGTAGCTCTTATGTCCATCATGCACCTCCTTCAATATTTTCCTTATAAGAGATACATATTCTTCCATTTCCTAAAGCATTTTAGGTCCTGCCAAGATTCTATCTTCTAGTCCATCCAAACTTAGGGGTGTTCTACAAGGTCTTCCATATAACAACTCATAAGGTGTTATGTCGAGAGAGAGGTGATAACTATTATTGTTTGAAAATTTCACTAGAGGAAGATATTATTCCCACTTGGTTTGTTGATCCATCACATACATTCCTTGCATATCTTCTGTTTCACTCTTTCAATTTGGCCATGTTTTTTGAATGATAAGTTGTACTGAAATTTAATTGAGTTTGAAGGGTTGCATCTTGATTCACTCTTTTAGTTTGACCATCTATTTATGAGTGACAAGTTGCACTAAAATTTAATTGAGTTTGAAGGGTTGCATGAAAACTAGTCCAAAATTTGCTTGTGAAAACAAATGCCATATCTGACATGATTTTCCTAGAAAAACTATGAAGTCTAACAATCTCCTTGATAAATACTTGTATTGTCTCAGGAGCTTTGTAAGTATCTCTAACATGTATAAAATAATAACTCTTAGTAATTTTTTCCACCACCACCAAAATTGAGTTGTGCCTTCTGACAATTTTAGGTAATTCAACAATAAAATCCATAGATATTTCCTCCCATTTGGAGTGTAGAATGTTATGCGGTTGAAACAATACTACTAGATAATTGTACTGGGCCTTAACTATCTAGCATTCCAAACACTTTCCCACAAAAAAAGAGTTTTATCATTCCTCATGATAGTCCAAAAGAAAATTTTCTTTAGATCTGCACACAACTTTTGAACACCCAAGTGAGCCATATATAAAGAACGATGAGCTTCTTTCATAATGAGCTCACATAGTCCAACTATGTATTGAACTACAATTTACTTCATGAATCTCACCATTCCATCATCATCACAAGAATACCCCTCCATCTTGCTTTTGAAAATATTTTTCCCACATAGGACAACTCTAACTTTCTTACAACAATCATCTTCATATTGTGCCCTCAAAATGGGATCTCGTAAATCAACCTTCAATGGAATTACCGAGAATATGTGTGGTCTTCAACGGAGTGCATCAACCACTTCATGAAACTACGCACTTCATGCACATTAAAGGGTGTTGGCCATTCTGAAATTGCATCTATCTTTGTTGGGTCAACAATTATTACTTCACTAAAAATAATATGTCCAAGATAATGGATTTCTAATTGGAAGAAAGAACATTTGGACATTTTGGCATAAAGCTTATTTTCTCTCAAGCACTACAAAACCAATATTGAGTGTTCTTCATGCTCTTCTAGAGTCTTGGAATAAATTAAGATATCATTTAGAAACAATTGAATGAAGTTGTCCAAGTACTTATGAAATACCCATTCATCAAACTCATAAATACTCTTGGAGCATTAGATAACCCAAAAGGAACCACCAAAAACTCATAATGAGAAAAACACGTTTGAAAACTAGTTTTAGTAATATATTCATCCTTAACTCTAAGCTAGTGATACCTAGATCGAAGATCGATCTTGGAAAAAAATGTGGCTCTCTTCATTTGATCAAATAGATCATCAATGTGAGGACAAATATATCGATTTCTAATAGCTACTTGATTCAATTGCTTCTAATCAATACAGAGTTGAAGAGATACATCCTTCTTCTTCACAAATATCACTAGAGATCCCCCAGGTGAAACACTAGGCCTAATGATACCCGATCCAATAATTCTTGAAGTTGCACCTGCAACTCTCTAAGTTCGGGCATAAACATTCACTAAAGATCTTTGGACACGGGTTATGTACCAGGATTTAGTTTAATGGAAAAGTCAATCTCACACTTTGGAGGTAGACCAGGCAACTCATTTGGAAAAACATCAGCAAAATTTGAAAGAACTGAATATTGCTCTAAGGATAAAAGATCTCCCTCATTTAAGGTCATCGCAACATACATTTTACATACTTTTCCAAGACTTGATTTCAACGGCAAGGCTGAAATTAGTCTCAAGGAAACATATATCTTTTCCCATTAGAGAACCATAGATTGGCCCTCATCATTTAAAAAATAAAGGGTTTTACTTCTACAGTATAGCAAAGCCCAGTGGGATTCAAGCCAATCCATCCCTATTGTTACATCATAATGTCTAAGAGATGTCACATAAAGGTTCACATGTGTGATGCACACTCCCAAGTCTATAGGGAACTCATGTACTAAGGATTCTACTCTTTAAGAAATGACTCGAGGCCAAATCAACCTGATCAAAATCATTTTTCTTTGTTTCCACCATTTTATATTTCATTAAAGCATTAGGAGAAATAAACTCCCAGTTGCACTTGGACCAATTAAAATAGTTACATGCATACTATTTAATTTATATGGTGTTTCAAGCACCATAGATTGATGCTCAACTTGACCATTATGCACAGTTGCACGGATCCTATGGGATCTGCCCATATCTATAACATTGATATGATATTGTTCTGGTTGTACCTCAATCTTCTTTTTACGGCTTTCTCATTCATAATGTGGTCCTCCACAATTCCAACATCCATTACCAAGAGAAGACCTTATATATTTGGCCCTTTTATTAGGTGATTGTGTTGAACTCTAAATAGACTCGTTAGTATGAGCATCACTTTATTGAAATTGTTGCTTGGGATATTCTTTATGGTTCTTAGAATAATGACTCTTTTAAACCCTTGCTGATGTGAACCACCAACTTTATGGTTTATTCCATGATTTCCCCTCTAAGGAGGTTTCCCATGGAATGAAGGTACAATATGATTGGAAGCTTTATCCCCTCCTTCTCTTCCTTGCATTTCTTATTCAGCTATTATAGATTTTTGCACTGCCTCATGCAATGTTGTAGGCATCAAAATGTGCAATTTTTCCTTTAACAAAGGATTCAACCCATACAAAAACTTGTTCACCTTCAGGCTTTCAATATTTAGATATGTAGCATATCTAAGAAACTCCATGAATCGAGCCTCATATTCGAGTACAGTTTTGGTTCCTTTCTTAAGATCTTGGAAATCATTCAACTTTTGTTCCAAGTATTATGCTTAAAGGTATTTTTTTTTAGAACTCAACTTCAAATTGTTCCCAAGTCAAGGTAGAGATAGAATATCCCAATTGAGATTCCAAATTTCTCCAACATAGTAATACACTCTCCTTAAGTTGGTATATATCCAACTTGGGATGAACACATATGTATTTCTACTCATTACAACTCTGATACCATAATGTAACGATCCCTATTATTGATACCATTGTGTCACATCCCTAACCACACAGGTTGGCCACGTGACACCAGTTCTTTTCTTTTTAGTCACATTAGACTTACAAATTTTCTTAGAATTACTACCTTTACAGCTTTGATATCTTAAGATGATAATTCCTACCATAAACAAGTTTGAAATATCTCAAATATCATTTATTTAACTTAAATTGCCTTGCATATGAACACATATGCAGTTCTACAACATATATAAACCATGCATAAATATATAAACAGTTACAACAACATATTAAATATATTATATGTAGTAAACAACATGTAGTTACACATTTGAACACTTATCTTTTATGTAAATCACCAACTGCATGCAAACCTCGGACTTTCTTCCCAGCAATGGACTTTGTTTCTCATAATTTTTTTGTAGCAGGTCACCCCCGAGTTGAGGTTATAAATCCACCAGGGAAGGCTTCCTAGGCCAAAATAAGGTCTATACTCAACAATTAATCTCAAGTCAAGGTGTCAATTGTTGCAATTATCCTACAGACTCTCATTTCCCACATGCCTATCCTACCCCATGAAGTGTTCCCCTTCTCTACTCAACATTCCTTTAGTTTCCCCACTTCCCTTCCAGGGCTTCAACAATAGGATGGAAAAAAAGTCTCAGAGTCATGCAGCTATTGCCCAGTGCACCAGCAAACAGTGTGCGGCATTTCTCCAACAAGAGAGATATTTCCACGGTCCTAACAACCCGCTTCTTTAGAGTACAAAAAAAACTTAATATTCTTATTACCAGTCACTTCCCTAATCTTTCCACATATAGATACACGAATAGAATGACAACATACCCATGGTAAGAAATGAAGGTTACATTGATTAGGGAATGATGAGAAGATTCATGAATGAAAAATATCACAGAACGAGGGAGTGTAAGAGTAAAATCCCCCCAAGAATGACGAGTTGATGGGAAAATACACTAAGTTTCCAAATATATCTACATGTCCCCATCTAGACACTTGTCATGATGAAACTTGATGAGATCCACTTGGTATACATTCCCCATTCTTGGAACTTAGACTAAGATATCTCAAGATTTGGACCTTAGGAAATATATTAAAATAATATGTCCTTGACTTAATCCCCCTTGGCTTAGATCTTAATCTTAGACCCATAGCCCCCTTTTCCTCTAGTGGAGTTCTAAGTCCCCCCATACTCTTTTGTCTAATTGGTCTGTAGCAGTGATATATTTTATCAATAATATGTGTGATACATATAACAAAGATCTTGTAATCATATAGGCACTCTGGCCACCAAACATATACACAATGGCACTTAGGTCCAAATATCTTGGCTCACCAACCTAAATGTATAATTACATACTTGGGCTCATCCTAGGGGTATTACATTCCCCACCTCCTTATTTATGCATTGTCCTCGGTACACTATGTACACATGTACAAATATAATTCTTCAAAAATCTCAAAAAAGATGTGGGTACTCTTTACGCATAGCATCTTCATATTTCCACATCACATCTTCAGGATTGTAACAAGTCCAATGGATCTTTACTATCCCATTGGCTCGATTCTGGAGATGCTTGACCTTTCGATCCAATATGCACACGGATTGTATTTGAGGGTCTCCTTCTTTCCCCACCTAAATTACATTCCAATCAATTATAATATTAGCATCATGGAAATACTTTTTAAGCAAAGACACATGGAATACATTATGAATGCACATGGATGCAGGTAGTGCAATCATGTATGCAACAAGACCAATCCTCTCTAGGATTCCAAAGGGTCCATAGTATCTTGTTGCAAGTTTCAAACAGCTCCCCGATTCCAAAGAGCTTCTCTTGGCCTTCACTTTTATAAATACATGGTCACCCAATTTAAACTCTCTGTGATTTTTGTTCCTATTTGCATAGTTTTTCTACATGGCTTGGGAATCCTTTAAATTCTATTTAATATTCACCGTATGATCTTACATTTCCCTAAGCATTTTTAGCCCAACCACTACTCTATCTGTTGGATTGTCCCAGCTTACTATGGTATTGCACTTTCTACCATATAATACCTCAAATGGGATCATCTTCAAAGATGCTTGCTACCCATTATTATAGGAAAACTCGACTAAGTGTAAATAGTCTTCCCATTTCGATGGTTTATCCATCACATACATTCTTAGCATATCTTCAATTACTTGATTGATTCTCTTTGTTTTTCCATTATATTATGGGTGATATGTTGTGTTAAAGTTCATATGGGTCCCAAATCCTTTAAATAATCCCTTCCAAAAGTTTGATGTAAATTTTGGATCTCTGTCTGAAACTATTGCCTTAGGAACACCATGAAGCTTGGAAATTTCTCTCATATAAATATCGACAATATTAGTTGCCTTGTGAGTTAGCTTCACTAGAATAAAATAAGAAGCTTTAGTGAGCTTATCCACCACCACCATGATGGAGTCATGTTGTTTCATTGTTATGGGCAGCTTGGTGATAAAATCAATTGTCACCACTTCCCATTTCCACTCAGGAACAGGCAATGGTTGTAGCAAGCTAGTTGGATATCTATGCTCAACCTTGTCCTTCTGACTTTTAGGACATTTGGATATATAATCAGCCAGTTCTTTCTTCATACGTGGCCAATAGTACCGGCTTTGGACAACTACAATTATTTTCTAGTATCTCGGGTGCCTAGCATAAGGCACATTATGCATCTCTCTTAATATCATATTCCTCGTCTCTTGAAAAGTAGGTACGTAATTTTTGTCTTTATACAAGAGAGTTTCATCTTCTCTCAGCTCATAGTCTTTAGTTTTCTGTTGCAAAATACCTCGTTGTAAATTTTCCTTTATTTCCTTGTACTGTTGATTTGATTTTGCAGCCTCTAAAATTATGTCTTTCAAATCTGATTTGTACATGATAATGGTTGTAGCATGCATCTCATGCACTCTTATATTGAGTGCATTAGCCACCTTGTTCTCTTTTCCTTTGATATTCTTTATATCAAAGTCGTATTCACTAATAAATTCCAGCCATCTGATTTTCCTAGCATTCAGAGTTGGTTATCCAAACAAATACTTCAGACCACTATGGTTTGTCCTCAATTCCAATATTATTCCCATAAGTTAGAGCCTACACATACTCAAGGCATGCACTATGGCTGCCAATTCTAAATCATGAGTAGCATAATGTCTCTCATGCTCCTTTAATTTTCTTGATTCATAGCATATCACATGCCCATTTTGACTAAGGACTCCACCAAGTCCTTATTTGCATGCATCAGTGCACACAATGAATTCTTTATCAGGATAAACAATCTTTAAGATAGGTGCACTTGTCAATAAGTTTTTCAAGTGTTAAAAACTTATTTCACATTTAGTAATCCATTCAAATCTTACACCCGTATTTTGCAAGGAAGTGATTGGGTGAGCAATCTTCGAAGAACCTTCAATGAATCTTCTATAGTATACAGCATGTCCAATGAAAAATATCACCTCTAAGACATTCTTTGGTACTGACCACCCCTCAATTGCTCTTATATTTTTGGGATCTATTATCACTGAAATTTCGTCCGCACAGGGCAACATGAACTCGGCATCGTCAAACAGTAATGAAGTCATTCATGACACTAAATTAATTTCACAGCATTCCAAAAAGGTCAAAAACTATACAAAGTAGTGAAAAAATTGAAGAGCGCTTTACAAAAGTTGGGTGCACGTGCACATGCACGAAATAGGAATGTACCATGCACGCATACGCGCACGATGCGCGGCTATTGGCGCAAAAACCTGCGCACCTGCTAAACGACGCATTTATTGAATTGGTCGGCCTCCCAACCACTTATGGATCAGCTCCCAAGTCTATTTGACCCTCAAATCTGAGCTAAATCCGAATGGTGGGCTGGTCAAAGACCTAATAATGCCCTAAATGGCCTCTTTTCACACTACAAAGGATTTACACAATAACCCAATGCAATTCTTTAAAAAGCCATGAAGAAACCTCATTTTCTCAAGGAATTCCATGCAATGTTATGCTGCCTATATTGTTTTAAGGACTCCATCCTTGACAAGATCACTTTGGCACCATTTCATTGAGCAATCCACCTCTCCATTGAGTGGATTTGCAAAGGAGTTATTTCATCACCATTTCTATTTTTCTTGTTGTAAGGAGAGCAAGTGTGTGAGGGTCCAAGAGCCTTCCTTTGGAGGAAGAAGGGACTCATAGTCCCCTTTATTCGTTGTGCTTTGATTTCATCAATAGATCAGCCTAAAAACATTGGTGATATTGGTCTTTTTGTGTTTGTTATCTCTATATCCATATGCTCATGATTTTAGTTTGTATTAGTTTAATTCTTGCTTATAGTTTTGTTTTTCTTTCTCTAACTCTTTTCTCTACAGCTGTCATGCTCAGCAAGACCCAACTGGGCATGTAAGCACCTCTTATTTTCTCACCAAGGTGGTGAAAAGGGTGCAACAGATTGGCGACCGTACTGGGGAAAGGTATCAAATTCCTACCTCATTTGGGTTTATTTTTCTCTTCTTTTAGTTTGTTTAACTTGCAGGTACACAAACCGTTAACTTGCAGGTACACAAATCGGCCTCTACCGACCTGCTAACCAGTCAATTCACAGGAGAATTGAGAGAAATCCATCCGGATTTTCTTTCTCGGTCGTTTGTTACAGGTGCACGGGTATTATACCCTACAGACGCGCATTGTGCGTGCATGCGCTTAAGCGGCAGCCTTTCTTTGCGCGCATGCGCTTTTTGACTCATCTATGTTCGCGCACATGCGCTCTGTGCGCCTCTGTGTACACTAAGGGCCGCGCATTTGAACAAAATTTCACATTGTAAGTTGTTGGGATGTGGGGAAGGTCTTTGGCCTTCTTAAAAATGATGTTAAGCATGCTCTAAACACTGCACCACACTTAGTCCCCTCATCATATAAAGGGGTTAGTCTAAAACACACATAGGCACTTAGGAGGATAAAAATCAATTTCCCTTCTTTGCTTTTTGCCACATGGATGGATTGTTTTGACTTACAAACATAAGTGGACAATTATGTTTAATCACATCTAACTCACATTTGGGACTAGAAGTTGAAGTAACAATCGTTGAGTATGCTCTTCTCTCGCACCTCCAAGCGATCTTGAGAATCAGAAAAAGATTATAAAAACAATTTCATCTCCCTTAACAAAGTTTAAAACCTTTAGGAGAGGAAAACGGCCCTTCTTGGGACCCCTCTTAGCTTTCTTTTTTTCAACACATTTTAACTTGTAACGGGCCCATACAT
This sequence comes from Picea engelmannii, assembly GCA_009831015.1. NCBI lineage: Eukaryota > Viridiplantae > Streptophyta > Pinopsida > Pinales > Pinaceae > Picea > Picea engelmannii. The sequence goes on from ML815326.1 coordinate 147,022, forward strand.
GCCCACATGCTACAAAGATAGGATAGTGTTCGAAATTGTTGCTTTCTTAGATCAAAACACTAGGAGAGTTTAAAGGTTTGTAATGGGCCCATACATGCACACATGTTCAATCTAGGATAGTTTCAAGCTTTTTTAGATTACATCACCATAGGGAGTTAAAAGATAGTAACGGACCCACATGTCCACATGCTATCTTCCTAGGGATTTTGAATTACGCAAGGTTGTACCAAAGACATCTAGCTAATTAGGTAATCAAACTCTTGTAAGGACCAAGCGAAGTCCACATGCAGCAAGGTGACATCTAATTAACTAAAAATTGGCACACTTTTACTCACACACAAAAGTCACTTCTCACTCACATAGATTCTTCTCGAAACGTGGAGGTCCAAGTAAGTTTCCTCCAAAGGGATTCCGAAAATACCCCATCTTTTCTTGACAGGACTATCCACTCCCATTTTTAAATCAAACGAGGTTGGTTTTCACCCCCAGCCTCACAAAACAACTTCATCTAAAAATCTTTCTAAAAACTCACTAAGTTTTCCTCCACGGGAGGTGCCAAAAGAATTTTTTTAGTCTAGGTAGGATTTCGGGGATAGGCATCCAAAT
>ML815326.1:147986-161310 GCA_009831015.1 Picea engelmannii
TCTATATTTCTCTCACCACTTGTTGCACATATTCACACAGCTAGTCTGACATCATAGGGGAACCACAGAACCCCCATCGTTCACGACGCTTGCTCAACCTCCCTCCTATCTTAGGGGGAGTATCTGGTCATGCCCGCTCATCGGAACCTCCTTCACACACTCTTGTGAGTGCTATTGTATTAGGATCAGCTTTACTTGGTTCTACATTACTTGGGTCAACTTCCCAAAGTCATCCGTTCACTCGCTCTCCTTTGAAAGGAAGCGGGGGACCCACTTCCTCTCAAGGAGGGAGCACCAACCCACCTAGTCCCCATCAAGGGTCAGGTTCACAACACACCATGGCCAGAGATAACCCTCCCCCCCCACTATAGATGCCATATTTGGCCTCTCTCAACATACCGAATCTCACCAAACTCACCAATGATCCTATATTGCATGATGCCACATGGCCTGCAATGCCAACAAAACTTCCTTCAGACATACCAAAATTTGAAGGGAAGGCAGGGGATGACCCCGCCAACCATGTCATGACCTTTCATCTATGGTTCTCTTCCAATAGCATTATGGATGATTCCATCAGACTGCGATTATTTCAACGCACACTCACTGGCCCATCAGCCAAATGGTATGTCGAAGAAAAATCAGGGTCCCATGTGACCTTTGAGTCATTAGCCAAAGCATTCTTGACCTTCTTCCAATTACCCATCCGCCATGACAATGGTCTAGAACTATTGTCTAACTTCAAACAAACCTCAGCCACACACATCGCTGACCACATTCATGAGTGGCGTAGGCGGCGTAGTTTGTGCAAAGCAGAAACCACCGAGCAACAATGTCTCGACTGGTTTCTTAGATCACTTGTCTCTCTCCTTGGAAAGGATGTAGCTTCCACCTTCCCTCAATCCGAAGAAGAAGCCATCAGTAAGGCCCAACAGTATGACCTCATCTATGCACAGTCAGGGTACTTATACACAGTACTTCCTGATCTTCCAAAACCTATGCCATTTGGCCAAGACAAACCTGGGATGTCTCGCTCAGCAGACGGACTAATCGGTGCCACCACACACCATGGTCCACAACCCCAAACACCACTGATGTATGGAACACCTCAATACCCTCCGGCATATGGGGGAACTTCTTATTACCCCCCACCCCCTTATCAACAGCCATACACTGTTGCTATACCTCCACCCATCAGTGGACCACTACCGTCACCTCCCATACATCCACCTATCCCCAAAAACAGTGGTACTCCCTCAACATCAGCTTATAGTACTAGTGAAAGCACTACGCCTTCTTATGTACCTTATGGATCGGTACCACCACAAAATCCATACTTCCCATTTCCTGGTCCTCCACAACCCATGGCTCCCCCACATCCACATGCGGGGGTAAATTTTGTTCAACCTTCAGCTGCTCAACAATACTAAAATTTCGAACAGTTGAATACAGCCAACCCCACATATCCATCGAACAATGCCAAGAAGAAAGGACGGAACAGGAATATTAACAACCCTGGTCAAGGCGGGAATCAACCCCCACAACACCAACCCACTGGGGGCAACCAGAACCAAGGGAACCAAAACCCCCAAGGGGGCAATAATAACAAATGCCAAGGGCGAAACAATGTTAAAACCATCTTCCCTTGTGCCATTTGTGGTGAATTCAGTCATTACACTCACCATTGCCCCCAGTTCGTTGATTTCAAACAGTTAAAAGATTATGGTAGTCTTCCCCATTCTCCTGCACAAACTGCCCCTCAGCAGGCACCACAACAATAGGTGCAACAACCCCCTCCCGCCGTGCTGCAAAATCCTATTCCGCATCAAGGTGTGATAAACACCCAACAGGATACACAGCACCCCCCACCTCAGGTGGGCCAATACCACAACCCCAACAACCCAGCAGAGCGTACAATTCTCCTCACCAGTGAGGAAGAAATTATTCTGCAAACGCATAATCGTCAGTACCATACACCTGCTGAGTCTACTCCCATCTCTCCAGAGACAAACCCTACACCGACAGGACCCCCGTTGGTGATCCCTCGCCCTTCTGCCGAACCACCACTATGCATCCCTCGCATCCCCTTGCACAGGAATGTCCACAACCCACAGGCTAGGATAGCTCATAACTATAGCTTGGTAGACGACTTAGCACAATCCCCGGCTGCCATGTCAGTCTTGGAAGTCCTCCAGACTTGTCCTACGCAGTGGAAATATTTACTTTCCGCCTTGGGGGAAGTCGACCCTACAGATACGCGACTCATCACCTTTGATCTTGATAGCGGAGAACCCCGTCTTCCCGCCTTGATCACTTTTCAAATACCAGTGAAAATACAGAACATCACAGTTCATCGGTGTATCATCGATGAAGGTGCCTCTACGTGCATCATGTCCAAAACAGTATGGCAGAAACTTGGTTCCCCGGAACTCATACCCTCTGCCATCACATTATGAGCTTATGACGGATGACCATCCTCTCCTGAAGGGCTCTTCCAAAATGTCCCCGTTGAACTCGGGGGAAGACTATCCTCATTGATATTGAATTTATCGACGTCCCGCTCGATTATAACATCCTGTTCGGTCATAGATACATGTACGCTATGAAAGCAGTGGCACTTTCCGTCTTTCGGACAATGATGTTCCCCCACAATGGGAAGATCATGACCATCGACCAAGTCTCACATTATGATCCTAACCCATCTGCCAACCTCGATAACATTCTGCCTCTCATCCACACCAACCAAGACGCATATCCTCTCGTAGAGATAGGTCCTGGGATTTTCAAAGATCCATCCTTATTAGGGACGTACCATGGAGCACCACCACTCCTGCATCCTACTAATAAAGTATGTGTTATCTCATCTAACGGAACTCACACGGAGGATGATCTTCCTCCTCAGGAGGCTTCAGTCATTCCTGACGTCTCAATAGTCACAGAACCACTCCCGCCGGAGCCTCCTGCGCACTCATCGACCTCAACAGTCCACGAATCCACATCCCCTCAAGGGAATAATCTTGTCTGGGAGACACTCCCCCAACCCCTCACCCAAATTCCCTTCTTTTACCCTCCCCCAGGTATTGAATATTTTCAGGTAGCCGCTACACTCACACTACCTAATATGGTGTTGGCAATCCCAGTGTGGTATTTACACCCACCAGAGATGGTCCCTCGACCATCCCTTCCTCCACAGGACGGACTTCCCATGACGATTCCCATCCTCACCCCCACTACCCCCCCACTCACTAACCTCCCGACTATAGCTGGGGTCATGAGAAAGAAGAAATATCCCACCGCTCCACTTCCTCCACGCATACCACCACCTTGCGCACTATGTGATAAAGAGGGCCACCAAACCAACAATTGCCCATCCCTACCTGAATTACGGAATTTGATCCCCCTCAATCAAACTCCCACAACACCTGCCACTACTGCTAGTCCCCCCACTACCTCCAACCCTTCCAGTAGTAAAGGGTTGAGGATCAAATATGCTTGTGCTATATGTTCAGAGTATGGCCATTACACCCATCATTTCCCAGCACTGCCACGCTTTCAGCAGACTTTGGCTGATGTGCGCCAGAACTTCTAGAACAACCCATGCCCTGCTACGTCCTCGTCAAATATCACTGACATTCTCTATGTCACCACTTCAGTCAATGAACATATGAGATGCCCTTACTCTCTCTGCGATTCATTAGCTCATTTTACATACCAGTGTCCTATGATCCTTGCATACCGGCAACGTCAATTGGCCCTGCTTCACTGACCCGTAGAGGCAATAATTGACATGACTTCGTCACTCGAGGATATTCATGTCATTTCTCCTGACCCCGAGGCACTCCCAATGTCTCCATGGTTCTTAAATGACGTCTCTGAGGATTTTCCCCGCAACCCCCCAACTCTCCTGCTCATTCCCCTACAGACACTCTCCACCCAACCACCATGGGTACCCCTCAGTACTTCAATACATGGTTTATGTCGAGTGAACCCTCACCATCTCCTGGCGTTGCTCCCTCTGCTTCTCCATCGGGGGGAAATCACACTATCACCAAGATCACTCCTCACGACCCCTTGTATTCCTGGCGTTTCCAATGCGACGAGGAAATACTTGAAGAGCTAAACCGCCCAGACTCTCCCTGGGATGCACTACATCACCGTGCCCTCTTCTTTCCATAGGAATCCCTCATGCCTCCTAACCAAAACCTCATTTATGCGGTCGAAACCAAAGATTTTATCCCGTTAGGGCCTATAGATTGGTTCAACAATCCCATTCCTGCCCCCAATTCTTTTGAAGAAGGTAATATGGCCAACATTTCCCCCACCATCAAAATCAACATTTCCATTAAAAATGGCATTATCGAAGAAATCATCATTGGAGCTGCTTGCACTCCTCAGGAAATCGCCGCATATAAAGCCCTCTTCCAGGAATATAGGGATATTTTCACCTGGTCATACACGAAAATGCCTGGCCTTGATCCTTCTATTGTCGAGCATCGCATCGACACCTGGCCTGACATCACACCAGTTCACCAGAAACAGCAACCGCTACACCCATCCAAAGTCGCGGCTATCAAAGCCGAAATTGAAAAATTATGTCCGGTTGGGTTTATTTACCCCATCGCTTACACTTCATGGGTTTCCAACCATGTACCCGTCAACAAAAAACAGGGCACTATCCGCGTTTGCACCAACTTTCGCGATCTCAATAACGCATGTCCCAAAGACAACTTTCCAACGCCTTTCATCGATCAAATCATCGACGACTGCGCCAGCCACGAGGCTCTCTCCTTTATGGACGGATTCTCTGGCTATAACCAAATTCAAATCCACCCAGCCGATTAGTATAAAACCGCATTCATTACCCCGTGGGGTACTTTCGCATATCGTGTCATGCCTTTTGGCTTAAAAATTCCGGTGCCACTTTCCAACGGGAAATGACATACATCTTCCACGATCTGGCTAAAATCATCCTTGCCTACTTGGACGACCTCACAACTCGATCCAAGAAACGCACCCAGCATCTCAATGATTTACGAATCATCTTTCAACAGTGTCATCAGTACAACATCCGCTTGAATCCTCTCAAGTGTGTGTTCTGTTTCATCGTCGGGTGCCTCCTCGGTTTTATTGTTTCCCAAAGTGGTATTACCGTGGACCCCCTCAAAGTCAAATCTATCACCGAAATTCCACCTCCTCAAAATTTACGACAACTTCAGAGTCTACAGGGCAAAGCTAACTTTCTCAGACGCTTTGTTCCTGATTACGCCATATGCGCACATGGTTTCCTCCGCTTACTATGTCACGACATCCCTTTTCACTGGGACGACCATGGCCAACAGTCATTTGATGATCTTAAAGCAGCGCTTTCAAATGCATCGTTAATTAGTGCACCTGACTATAATCGTGACTACATCCTCTATGTATCAGCATCAACTGTATCAGTAGTCGACATCCTCGTCCAGCTCGGAGATGACAATTGTGAACACGTCATTTACTACGTTAGTAAGAACCTCTCGGGACCACCCTTGAAGTATAAACACGAAGAGAAGCTTGCTCTTGCAGTTGTCCTTGTAGTCCAGAAACTGCGCCATTACATTCTGCTTCGCACCACAAAGTTCGTCGCAGATTCCAACCCTGTGCAGTACTTGCTCAGCCATCGACAAGTTAATGGAACATTCGCTTGATGGATCGTTATCCTTCAGAAGTACAACCTCGAGTTCTCAACACCTAAGAGTAAGAAGGCCCTCGTTCTCGCTGAACTTGTCACAACCCTCCCCTCTGACACCACCAGTGCCCCCGTCAACAGTGCCCTCGTCAACACCGACTTTCCTGACAAACATCTCTTTTACATCACTTCGGATGATCCTTGGTATAGCGACCTTCTCGTCTACCTACGAACTCAAAAGTTCAGTAACCACCTTTCATGAGATGATCGTCGACGTATTCGCCATCAGGCCCCCCGCTATCTCCTCATCGAAGACATCCTATACCGGTGGGGTGTAGACACCATTCTTCGTCAATGCCTGACTATTGATGAGGCCGATAGAGTCTTAAACGACTGCCACAACGGCGCATATGGGGGCCATCTTTCGGGTATATCCACGGCTCAAAAGATTATCCGAGCCGGTTACTTTTGGCCTACCTTGTTTCATGATTGCATTCATGCCATGAAATGATGTGAGCAATGTCAGCTCTACGCCAACAAAGCCCGGGCTCCCCCTGCTCTTCTCCACCCTGTCATTACAGCCGGCCCTTTTTGCAAATGGGGCATCAACTTTATGACTTGCAATCCACCCTCCAGCAATGGTCACAAATACATCATTGTTGCCATTGACTACTTCACCAAATGGGCCGAAGCTATGCCTACTTTCAACAATACCACTGACACCGCAGGGCGTTTTTTCTTTAACCACGTCATATCCCATTTTGGAGTACCACTCCAACTCGTTTCCGACCATGGGAAACACTTCGAGAATGAGATCTTCGTCAAACTCTCATCTCGGTTAGGCTTCTCTCATGAGTTTTCCTCCCCATATTACCCTCAGTCAAACGGACAGGTTGAGGCAGTGAACAAAGTCCTCAAGACCATGTTACAGCGCACAGTTAATAAACATAAAACCAATTGGCATCATATGTTATTTTCCGTGCTATGGGATTATCGAACGATGGTGAAAACCGCTATTGGTTTCACACCATTCCATTTAGTCCATGGGGTCAAGGCAACTCTTCCCATCGAGTGCGAAATTCCCACTTTACGCACCGCAATCGAGCTATTACCTGACACTGCTCCAATGGAGCAGCACTTGCTGAACTTGGAGTCGTTGGATGAAGATCGTCGATCTTCCTTACAGAACAACGAGGCAGCTAAAAAACGATCCAAGACTACTTTTAATCGCCATGTCAACCTTCGATCATTCCACGAAGGCGACCTCGTCCTAGCTTATGATATCGCTCATGATAGCTTTGGCCATGGCAAGTTCGAATCACTTTGGCATGGCCCTTACATCATCCAACATTGCCTCACCAAAGGCACATACATCTTGGCCTCCCCCGAAGGTCTCTCTCTCAAGGAACCCGTCAATGGGTTATATCTCAAGAAATTTTATGCTTAAACGTAGTCATTCTACTTTAGGTTATTTCTTTTTCTAGCGTTTTTAATCTTTTTTCTCCTCCCCTCTTGTCTAAACTATCCTTTGTGCTATTGACAGATGCTTCCTCCACCAACCTACCACATTGGTTATGCCGACGGCGCCAGCCGTTGGACGCAAAATCTCGCTTTGGCTGCTTGGGCTCTCTACACCCCCTCACATGAAATGCTACACTCAAGAAGCATATGTTTGGGGCCAACAACCAACAACCAAGCCGAATACACTGCTGTCATTGGCCTCCTGGCCGACGCCCAGCATCATCATATTCGTCACCTTAGCGTCTTCCTCGACTCTCAACTAGTCGTTCTCCAGCTCAACAATGTATACCGTGTACGCGATCCATGTCTCTTTCGCAAATACCTGCAGGTTAGACTGTTATCTAGACATTTTGATTCCATTACATTTACACATATTCCAAGACAATTGAATCAAACAACAGATCAACTAGATAACATAGTGTTATATTGGCATATATCACATCAAGCTACACATACATAAACATATCACAAATCCTGTCACAGCATATATATAGAATAGCCATCATCAAACTCATCAGCAAAAAACACATGTAGACAACATCAGGATCTCAAAAAGGTATACTCATGTATATATATATATCAATGCCCATCAGGCCATCTGAATGTTTACATACAAAAATACACGTGTTCGCAGGCCAGCACAGCACCTCGGTACAAAAAATCGGCTCACCAGCCTACATACAACAAAAACATATACATCATGGTGCCTCTATCGCACCACCACCTACTCCTCCCTTAGGAGGAGGTGGTGGCCCACCACCACCTGCCCCAGGAGGTGGTGGACCACCCACAGGACCCTCCTGCCCCGGCGGCAAGCGTCCACTCGTCATGGCCGCAAGCACTGCTACTCGCCGCACTATGGCCCGCCATGGTGGCGACACCCCCACACACTGCTCCAGGAAGCTCTCATCCTGGATACGAGTCCACATGCCCTCAGGCACCTCCTGCAAAACCATCTCCAAACCACGGCGTATGTCATCATAATCCACTCCAGTCGTCGTCGGAGGAGCATGTGATGGCCCCGCACCAGGGTCATCAAACCGGTGCCTCCTCGCTGCCCTCTCGGGCTCAGCAGGTCGCCCCACGGAATCCTTCCGCCGACGTCTCTCTCCCTGTGGTTATCTCTCCGGCTCTCGACGAGCCGGTGCTCTCTACATCTCCACCTCGTGCCCGCAAGGTGCCACATCTGCACATGCACAAAACAACAACAACAGATAGTATCAGCAGCTATATCATACACATATGGACTGATATCTCAAAAGACAACATAAATCAAAAACATACACAATACTAAATGTACCTCGATGGTCAAAAACCTCCCCTGGAGGCAGCACCATGTCCGGGTCACCCAGGAAGTCAACCCCAGCATAGGGGTACCGAAGTACTACCTGCGGCATCTGCCGCCATATCCATGTCACCTCTGCCGAAAAGAAGTGGCCACCTTCGCTACCACCATGACGAACCAAAACTGTCGACCACCGCCTCAATCATGGCTCTCGTGCCCCTGTCGTCTCCAGCAGAACCCTCGGGCGCAGCATCGACACCCTCTCCAAAAACTAGGCCACTAGGATGGACCCGAAAGCAAACTCTCCCCCATCAGTGGACCGATAGTGGTCCAACTATGCCACCATCCTAGCATGCAGCGTCAGTCCCCAAGCGAACTGCTCGCCATCCAACACTCTCTCCACCACCAACAGTTGGCCACCACTAATCCGCTGGGTCGCCAGTGACCCATATACTCGTACAATCATCGCCGCTATACAGTGATGAGCTAGGGAGTCTATAGCACTGATGCTCACCACAATCCCAGACATAAAGTCCCGACCTGAACAGTATCATTGGCCAATCGTGGCCAGGGTTGTATCCCTAGGCAGCACTGGCTCTGCCGGTAGGGGCGTTCCCCGAAAGGGGAGCCCAGTGAGAAAATAAATATCCTCCACCGCAGTGAAGGGGATCTGCTCTCCTCGTACAAGGAAGCAGTACAGCTCCAGACTCCACATCCGGATCAAGAACTGCAGCAAATACTCATGTGCACGTATCAACGGGCACTCAAAAAACTTTAGCAACCCACAGGTTGACAAAGTCGCCCACACGCCAGGCCCCTCAATGGCCACAGCATCTCGCAACTGGGCCTAGTCTCGCTCTCGCCACCGCACTGGCATCGTCACTGTTGGCCACCTGCAAACAACACAGAGTCCTATATCAGCTCAGACAACCATCAACAACATCAAAAAGACTCATTTTTAACCCTTCAACCTTGCCTCCTAGGCGCGGTTTTTGTTCCCACAGGCGCGCACACATGCGCGCCTGTTCAGCACACAGGCGCTCATATATGTGCGCCTGTATACCGAATAGGTGTGCCTCAATGTGCACCTATTTGCTTCACAGGCGCGCTCTTAAGCGCGCCTGTTTACCATACAGACGCGCACCAGTGCACGCCTGTCAAACCTACAGACGCGCACCAGTGCACGCCTGTCAAACCTACAGGCGCGCACTGATGCGCGCCTGTTCAACACACAGGTGCACCCTTCGGGCACACCTTAAATTCCCCCTACGGCGCACCCATGCGCGTATATTCGGTGTACAGGAGCGTAGAATCACCCACGCATGTGGGCCCACACCCCATAAAAAACCCCCTAAATACCCCTGTACGACCCTCCGTACAAACCCTACCCAAAAATTGAAAGCCTATTTCTATGCAGGATGATCATACCACTAACCTGATACTCACAGAACGTCGATCGGATGCCTCGTCCTCCCCGAATCTCCAAATCTCCTCTGAAAATTTCTCGTCCAGTCACTATTGCAGCAGGTACAAATGAGGTGGCAATGTGGGCCCTACAGCTATATATAGGCCTTTTGCCAAACTTCCACTCACCATTCTGGGAGCCCAAGGTGTCCATTTTTCAAACCGTCTTCAACCACGGGATCAGCATCCCGTCACCTACATCACAGCAGTCTCGGGGTCGCTTTTTATCCTGAGCACCTGAGGCACCTTTTTTTCATATCATGGTCAGGTACACACACGCATAGTCACATTTATCAAATACATGCTCATATCTTAGATTCTCTTCAGATATTGTTCACTTTGGGTATTTGGTTGTCATGTGTGCAGGTACTTGATCATCATTCATCAACACCACCCCTTCAGGTATATACTCAGCACTGGCATGTAGTCTTTCCCATTGTATCACATTTACATTTCCAGTCACACCCTCTGATATTGGCCTCTAGGATCCCCCTTTTCGGCTCTGCAGTACCCATGCCTCCATTTGCACCTTCGGTACTGTCACCCGGTAGCATTCTCACCCACATGAGTTGTCCCATTCATAGCACCTTTTGGCACTTTTTGACACTCATGTTGTTCTTCATTACCCTTTAGGGATGGGAGTCCCAATAGTCTTTCATCATGTCGTGAATCAACCACATACTCCTTCTCCTCATTTTGCTAGCTTTCCCACATGGAGTCCCAGATTATCTCTTTATGGTTCTATTTTTTACCTGGGCCTCCGCAGTATCATGAACCCTCCATTTCATCCACAATTAGTTTTCCCATCTGTGAACCTATCCTCATTTCACCTACCTCATACAGAAACTCACCAATGGGGGCCCCACCCTTCATCAATTTTCCAAGAAAAATCTGCCCTCCTTGGGGCACGCATTTCACACTGGGGCACCTGTTTCTGTATTTGTACATTCCTCCCCAAATTATTCATTATTTATTGTACAAACGCCTTTATTTCCAGTCATTACATTTTATTTTGTCATCATCGTTGGCGACTTGCTTCCTTTCGGCCATGTGCAACCCATGTCACCCTTGGTTGGAGCATTACTTGTCATCTACCCTTGTCGGCATCGTCCATATCTTCAGAGTACTCCACAGGTCACTTACCTCTACCCTCTGAATTTTTTCACCTTGTCCCACCTCTGGCACAACTTATCACCAGTCTTGTAGTCCCCCCGACACTCGACCTTGTTACATGATTGCGGCCACTTTTTATCTCACACATCCTCCAACCAAGGGCAGTCTTGAGTCTTCCCACTTCTTGACTTCGTCCATGTACCTCTGCCACTTCCTCACCTCAGTAGATTCCACGAAGCTCCTTGCTTCTGGGAGTCGCGTTCCCCTTTTGTCGACATCAGCATAATTTTTCGGAAGGGTGACCGTATCTTGGTTCTCATTCTCCATTCAATGAGAGATCTCGAACGGCACAGGGTGAAACACCATTTCTCCCTGCTATCGTTGGCCCCCATAACATTCGACGCCAACACTTTCTCATATTATGGTGGGTCTTACTTTGCGACTATTGCAGTTATTTTTATCATTTGTTGAAGACCTCTGAACTTGGTAGGGCCATCAATGCCCGCATCATCGCCGATACTTATTTTCCGCGATCATTGCCTATTCTTCAGAGTACGTTCCTTTGCAGAATTGTCTTCTGCCTTTATCATCACCACCCCCGAGGGCGCTACAGTTGTCTACACCAACACTTCAGTCATCTTTTTTCAGAGTTACATAACACGAGCATGGGGCATGCCCGCCTCGTTTGTACACAGTTTTCTATTTTTTCGCACAACTCATAGAAGGTCGGATCCTACCGATCCCTTTTTTCTCCACAGGATCACTCTGAACGATTCCACTATTGATCTATCTTACAACAACATTCTCAGTAGAAGAAACATTGATGGATTTCGGCTATACGTATGCTCCTAACCTCATCCATCAGGGGGCATCTGTTATCACTGAAATTTCGTCCGCACAGGGCGACATGAACTCGACATCGTCAAACAGTAATGAAGTCATTCATGGCACTGAATTAATTTCACAGCATTCCAAAAAGGTCAAAAACTATACAAAGTAGTGAAAAAATTGAAGAGCGCTTTACAGAAGTTGGGTGCACGCGCACATGCGTGGAACAGGAACGTACCATGTGCGCATACGCGCACGATGCGCGGTTGTTGGCGCAAAAACCCGCGCACCTGCTAAACGACACATTTATTGAATTGGTCGGCCTCCCAACCACTTATGGATCAGCTCCCAAGTCGATTTGACCCTCAAATCTGAGCTAAATCCAAATGGTGGGCTGGTCAAAGACCTAATAATGCCCTAAATGGTCTCTTTTCACACTACAAAGGAGTTACACAATAACCCAATGCAATGCTTTAAAAATCCATGAAGAAACCTCATTTTCTCAAGGAATTTCATGCAATGTTATGCTGCCTATATTGTTTTAAGGACTCCATCCTTGACAAGATCACTTTGGCACCATTTCATTGAACAATCCACCTCTCCATTGAGTGGATTTGCAAAGGAGTTCTTTCATCACCATTTTTATTTTTTTTGTTGTAAGGAGAGCAAGTTTGTGAGGGTCCAAGAGCCTTCCTTTGGAGGAAGAAGGGACTCATAGTCCCCTTTCTTCATTGTGCTTTGATTTCATCAATAGATCATGCTAAAAACATTGGTGATATTGGTCTTTTTTTGTTTGTTATCTCTATATCCATATGCTCATGATTTTAGTTTGTATTAGTTTAATTCTTGCTTATAGTTTTGTTTTTCTTTCTCTAACTCTTTTCTCTACAGCTGTCATGCTTAGCAAGACCCAACTAGGCATGTAAGCACCTCTTATTTGCTCACCAAGGTGGCAAAAAGGGTGCAACAGGATCCACGACTATCCCTTCCTTTGAAATGATATGGCCCAAATAATGTATATGCCTTTGATAGAATGAGCACTTGCTCAATTTTTCATACAACTGATGTTCCCTCAACTCTTGTAGCAGCATACTTAAGTGATGCTCATGCTCTTCTTCATATTTTGAGTAGATAAGAATTCCATCTAGAAAGACAATGAAAAACTTATCCAAGTAATTTATAAAAACACCATCCATCAAACACATAAAGATAGTTGGTGCATTTGACAACCCAAATGGCACCACTATAAACTCATAATGGACATATCTCGTTCTAAAAGCAGTCTTGTTGATATCCTCTTCTTTGATTCTCACTTGATGATAGCATGATCTCAGGTCAATCTTGGAGAATATCTTCACATCTTGCAGCTGATCAAATAGACCCTCTATCTTTGGCAAAGGATACTTGTTCTTCATTGTCACCTTGTTAAACTTCCTCAAGTCATTACA
>ML815327.1:0-13049 GCA_009831015.1 Picea engelmannii
TGAGACATGAAGAGAAGTATTGTATTTGGAGCGGTAGCTCAATAGGAGGATGCCCCCTCGAAGAGGCAAGTGAACAGGAGATGATCCCTTCCATAATAGGATCCATTGTATGGTGTTGCCCTACCTCAAGGGTTTGGTAATAACAAAGTGTGGTTTCTTCTATATTTCTCTTTGGATCTATTGTGTATTCAGTATTTGTGGTAATTATATTTGCAGATCTATCTTGGTTCTTAACATGCTGGAACTAAAAATTGACTAAGTCTAAGACGTTGCAAAGCAACAGAGAATCAAAATTATGTGCGAAGAAATGCAATAGTCTCGTCGCCCTGCAGAGCTATGGTGAAATATTGGAAAAATGACAAAGTGTTTAGACATCACGGAGTGACAAAGAATCATAAGTATGTGGAAAGAAATTCAATAGTCCCATGGCCCTACAATGAAATCTTGGGAAAATGGTCGAGTATCAAGAATATGTCAAATGGTCAATGTCTCAAGAAATGGCTAAGTATGAAGATTCAAATGGTCAGATGGACAAAGCTAGAAGAATAAGGGAAATTCTATAGTCCCACGAACCATGGTGAAATATTGAAAAATGACTAAGTGTTGAGATGTCACAGAGCAATGGAGAATCGGAGGTATGTAAGGAAGTGAGCATGAACCCGCGAACCTACAAACCCACAAACCCACAGTGAAAAGCTCAAAAAATGACTAATTGTTGAGATATCATGAAGTAGAAGAGGTATGTAAAGAAATGAGTGTGAACCTATGATCCCATGGACCTGCAATGAAAAGTTGGAAAAACAACTAAGTACTAATAATTGGATGGACATAGAAGTCTCGAAAAAGACTATGTATTGAGACTTCATGGAGATAGTGAGAATGATAGAATATTGGGAAGATGAGAAGAATAAGAGTAAACTCATGGACCCATGGTAATATTTTGAAGAATTGGCTAAGTATGAAGAAATGACTAAGTACCAGGAATGAGAGATCGAACGACCCAAGAGGTAGCCACGTGTTAGAGATCCAACAGCCCAAAAAATTTCGACATGTCACACGTCAGATGACCCAAGAGATAAACATGTGTCATAGATCCGTCGGCCAAAAAAATTACCATGTCTCATAGATTAGACGGTCAAGAATACCCACAATTAATGTTTTTGGAATGTGTTTAAGTGTGGGTACAAAATGAGTGTGATAGAACTTGAAGGTGCAACTTGGAGATGTGAAGAGATGTGGCTTAGACCCACGAACCCACAGTAAGTATTCAAGAAAACTTTCTAAGTATTGGTAAAGGGCATATCTACGGTCGAGATAAATCTAAGATCTGATCAGATGGTTATTGTTAACTGAAGACTTGTGGTCCCGAAGGAATAGATCAACGACAAGGATTTAATCAAGAGAAGATTGAACGACTATTATATTTCATGGTTGCATTATGCATTTTGATGGACTATGAAGTAAATCGACGAACAAGATTGAATCCAGGAACAGATCCGACAGTAACTATACGTCGAGCTTGTTTTTTGAACAAATCAAGCATGGAAAAGATGGGGTTTTGGATAGGATGGTGCAACCTAGTTTTGTGGACATCAAGAGCTGACCCCATATTCTTTGAAAATATGTGGATAATGTTAGGATATTTAGACACTTGGGAGTTACTTAATATCTACTTGGTCTAATGTGTCAATTAGGTAAAAGTGTGTTTCTTAGTGTGTTTCTTTAGCATGCATTAGTATACATTTGTAGTTAGGAAATCCAATGGTCATGATATGTTCCTGACATAGAGTGATCTGACGTTTCATATTCTCCTCGATATCAATGATTAGATTGATCTGTGGCTTAGCACCCGATTGGTGCATGATCTTTATTTAAAGAGCATGGAGGGTCATTTTCCGATGATTGATTGTGAGAAACTCTCTTGTAAAATCTCTTTGTAATATTTTTCTTTTTCATTAATAAACTTCTCCAAGTGGTCACATTGGCTGGGGTCGTGGATGTTTCCTTGTAGGGTTTTTACCATGTCAAAACATCAGTTTATTGATCTTTGATCTGGTTGTGTAAGTGGTTACTGAAGGTCTTCATCCTTTGTTGGAATACCTATGTTTTCGAACATGGTATCAGATCTTGTTTGAAGACCCACTCCGCTTGTAGATCGAGATCATGAAGTAAAGTTGTGTCATCATTGGTTTCTACCATTTCGATACATTTTTGGGTTGAGAGGACTACTCTATTGTGTCCAGAGTTCTCATTTCATTCAGGAACACTTTTCTTTTCACTCGAAAAGGTTTATGTTTGCTAAATATACGACCATTTAAGTTAGATATGGAGGTATAAAGCCTGAATACGCCCTTTTTAAAATTTTTACAAAGTATTATTTTGGTTTTATATTGTTTGTTTCTAGATTTCTACTCTTTTAAATTTTTATAATATCTTTTCCCCACGCCCTATGCGATCTCGACAAATGAGAAATAAATAGGAAAATGTGCATTTTTCGGGTAAGCTAATCGAGATCTAACTCTTGTTGTCATCGAGAAGAGAATTTTTTTTCTTTTGTGAAAATATTTTTTTATGAGTCTGCTCTCTAAGGCCTTCCTCTAAAACAAAAAAAACAACATCCCCAATCCTCCTGCGAAAAAATACAATACGTTTTGCTATCCCACTTGGTTAAAAGTTACCTTATTAAGTAAGAGGTCTTGTGTTCAAGTATCTCTTTTTGTTACTTTTTTTGAAAAAGTTCATGCTCCATTGTAAAGTGTATTTAATAAGTAAAGTCTTGTATCAGATTACCTTGGGAAAGGAAAAAGAACCCACTGATGCTGATAAGAAAGTCAAATGGGATAATAGGTGTAACGAAGCACATCGATTGATCATATTGTCCATCTCTCATGATTTAAGGTTCTACCTTCAAGAAATTGATGACCCCGATGAAGCTTGGGAAAATCTTGAATTTGTGTTTGGTAAACTCAATATTATTCGAGCACATCAGTTAGAAAATCAAATACTGACTTTAAGTCCAAATGATTATTCTTGCATTGAAGACTATCTATCTAAGTTTAAAACACTCAAAATATTATGTGAAGAATGTGAGACAAAGTTGGAGGAAGAGCGTTGCAACTATATTATTCTTTCTAAGATAGGTAGTGCATATTCTGTGTTTGTATCTACCTTTTATGCCACAAGAGAGGCTCTAAGGAAAGATTATAAAAAACCCACTCTTCAGTCCTTTTGTGATGCTTTGATTGGAGAGCAAGATAAGCTTGTAAAGCTTGGAGTGATCAACATTGCAGGTACCTCCAATAAATCCTTAGTAGCTCAACAAAAGCATAAACCCAAGAATCCAAAGAAGAAACATCCTCGCCATAATAAAAATAAAAAAAAGGGTCCCAAACCCACTAAGACAACTTGAGCTCCTAATGGTGACAAAGGGGTAAAATCTAAAAATAAGAAGATTGACAGGCATTGCAACTTTTGTGGGAAATATGGTCATGATGAGTCCAAATGTTTTAAGAAGATGACAACTTTAGAAGCAGTGATGAAGAAGCACAAAATCAGTATTGATTCTACTTATTCTTCTTCTTCTCATGGAAATCCACTTTCTGCTTATGGTTTCTCCTTCAATGTAACATCTACTTCTTCTGATGAGTGATTTATTGATTCTGGAGCATCTTATCATATGGCTAAGGATAAAGCCATATTTTCTTCTCTAAATGAATGTAACACCAAGAAAATATTTGTTGGTGATGATAGATCTCTTAGTGTTGTAGGATATGGAATAGTTCAAGTAGATAATGGTCATTTCAATGATGTTTCCAAGTCTTTCTTTTAACCTTCTACCTGTATATGAAATCACTCATTCAGCTGAAGGTAAAATCACAGAGTTTTCACCTCACCAAGTTGTAATCAATGATCTAAAAGATCCTAAGCATGTTCTTTCAATTGGAATTGCTGATGATATTACCAAGTTGTACAAGTTTGACAAATTTGGGTCATCATCTTTTCCATCAGTTTTTGTTTCTCATAGCGATGACTTGATCGAACTTTGGCATGAGCGATTTGGTCATCTAAAATATTTTTCATTTTAGCAACTATGTAATCAACAGATGGTGACTGGTCTCCAATGTTTGTGTCAGTTGTGTTATCGACAAACATCATCAGGACAATTTCGAAAAACATGTGATCCAAGTGGATATTGGTGGCCACCCACCTATTCCAACAGGGTCCTCTTTACAATTTTTAGTTCAAGACGTTCTTCGATACTTATTTGTAATTGTGGTTTCTCCACTTATGAGGTTGTCTGAATCCCTACACATATTTCAGGTGGATATTGGTGGCCACCCACCTAATCCAACTAGCTTAGTCTGGAAGTTTTCATGTTAGTACATCTTTCTGTACTTCCAATGCCATTTTAGGGCCCTAAACAATGTTTTTTTGGCTTTCCACAGTCAAACTATGGATGGATTTAGATTTTGATGGAATAATGTGTAGTTTTCGAAAATACCTTTCCAACAGGATATCACGTGCCTAAAACGAAGGTCATATGAAAAAGTTACGACCCTAGGAAGTTGAGGTACTAACTTACACATTTAGGCCCACATAACTTTTGGCGTTTCACCTCCTAGGGTTAGGTTTTTGGATGTCTAGGGTTTTGTCTTTCATGAATAATGTTGAAAGGGCCTCTAGAACCTCATTGTACTCATTCTTCTCAGACAGATTCACATAGAAACCACATCTCTTCTTAGAGATAGCTACCACAATTTGAGCAAGTTGTTTCAGTTTTGCAGTTTTACAGTTTAAACCTATATCATTTATTCAATAGAAGTTATTGCTCACTAGATATTTGTTCTTATCTATGTGTTATTGTATTCGGTTTGTTAGTCATTTCATTCCACTCATAAGTCTGTATTAATGGTATCAGAGTGGCTTGCTCTTCATTTATTTTTCTTCATGCATGTCCCCGACAAGATTTGGGTACAAGAAGTTGGGACTCGAACCAGTCGAGCCTTTGCAAGATTGGCCACGTTGATCTTGAAAAAAACTCATGGGGGATGAAAAGAAATATAGTGGAGTAATAGATCCTTTTAAAATGTTTCTCTAAGAATCCCTTTCGTGACAAAGGAATGAAATGATGGAGAACTTGGCACGGATCCTTCAACGGTTGCCCATAAGAAAAAAATCTTCATCAAGCATCCATGCAACCCTCTTCAAAGTACAAGTAAATTTGGATATTCCATTATTTGAAGGACTGTTAGATGCAGATATTGTAGATAAATGGTTTAATCTTCTCAAAGGGTACTTTTTGGATCACAATTTTTCTGATAGGGAAAAAATTACTTTTGCACTCCTCGAGGTCTTTCCCCATGTTAAGGACTGGTGGGATACTTACTCTGAGAAAAGGACCATAGAGGAACCTGCAATATTTGTGGTCTCCCCCACATGGGATTCCTTTAGGGATTCGATTAAAGAACAATACTACCCTGTTGGAAGCTACAAGGACCAGTACACTAGATGGACCACCCTACATCAAGAAAGGGACCAGACAATACCATATTTCACCAATATTTTCCATACCCTGCACACCAAATTGGGTATCAAAGACTCTGAACAACATCTGGTGCTAAAATATTGCATATGTTTTCATAGATACATTCAAATAGAAATGGATTTTGTACATCGCATCATTTGGTACAACGTATATATATGTTGTCAATATCGAGCAAAAATTTATGTAGAAGAGGTGAGAGTTTGGAACTACAAATTCCTCACAACTGAAGCAAGGAAAAGGTGGCCCCCACCCACACAACAAGTGACAGAGCAATGATGGCCACTATGAGTACAACCATTCCAAGCAAAAAGATAGGAAGGGAAGTGAGAAGTCAAAGAAGGACACAGGAAAATGGTGTGAATACCATAAAAGTTTGTGGCACAACACTAAAGAATGTCTCTCCATGCAGTCACTTGTGGCCGAGATGAAAGATTCTGAGTCATAGGTCAATTCTAACTCCGAATCAAATCTAGAAGGAGGGAAACGGATTATCAATGTTGAACTGAGTGTCATGGTCCCTACCACCAAAGTACAACCAAGTGAATGAGAAGAACTAGAGGAAGGGGAATGCCTCTTTCACTCGCAGATGTATGTAAAGGAGACTCCACTTCATTTCACTGTCGATAGTGACAATCCAAAGAACTTGATATTAGTAGAGGTCATCGAGCAACTAGACCTATCGAAAACACTGCACCCACAACCCTACACCATTGGTTGGCTTTGCCAAGGAAGAGATCTCTATGTCAGCTAATAGCGTTTTCTTTCATATGACATCAATCCCTTCAAAGACAAGGTATTGTGTGATATTTCTCCCCTTCAAGTTTGTGATGTTCTTTTAGGACAACCATATTCTTGGAAGAGACATGTTGTGTATGAGTCTATACCCCATAGTGTTATTATTACTTTGGGTAGACAATTGTACATGATACCAGAGGTGGTGCCACCTACTTCTATTTCTTTAATCTCTGCTAAGAAATGCAGTAAGGTCATTTCATCGGCCGTGAATTTCGTCTTCTTTGTGATCCGTGCTCACAGTCAGTTGAAGGTCGTCACCACATCCATGGACTCTACAAAAAGTCTCTCTTTGCATTAGAAGAAAGTGGAAAATATCATGGAAGAGTATAGATCCATCTTCTCCTCACCCACTGGGGTATTGACGCACTGCCAAGTAAAGCATACAATTGATCTAGCCCCTCGTGAACCTCTACCTAATGGACAATTCTATCATTGCTTGATGATGGAAAATGATGAAATCAAGTGTCAGATCTAAGAGTTTCTTTAGAAGGGGCACATCAGACCCAACTCCTCCCCTTGCGGAAGCCTAATTGTACTGGTCTAGAAGAAATATGGGACCTGGCGACTCTGCATTGGTTACATAGAATTAAACAAAATCACAGTTAGGATACAGTACCCAATTCCTAGAATTGATGACCTTCTTGACCAACTCAAGGGGTAAAATTTATTCAACAAGATTGATCTAAAGTCTAGCTACCACCATGTTCCCATCGAACCAATTGATGTATGGAGGACAACTTTCAAATCTAAAGAATGTCTCTTCGAATAGTTGGTCATGCCCTTTGTCTTAACAAATTAAATTGCCACTTTTATAAGGTTGATGGATGATGTATTGAGACCCTTAACCAAATCTATTGTGGTGGTATATTTGGATGAAATCATCAACTTCAATAGAGCTTGGGAGGAGAACATGTAGCATATTTAGTAGGTGTTGAGCACTCTACGGAAACACAAGCTATATGGCAACTTGGAAAAATGATTCTTTGGAATGAATAGGGTCCAATACTTGGGATACATTGTTGATGAGCATGGGGTACATGCTAATCCAGCTAAGATCCAAGTCATTCGTGACTAGATATCTCCAACCACACTCACTGAGATTTGGAGCTTCATGGGATTGGGCAACTTCTACCGACAGTTAGTGTTGGGATTCTCCCATATTTCATGGGCCCTCAGCTAAGTGACCAAGGGCTTTGACAGGGAAAGTTCACATGGGGGAAGGAACAAAAACGAACATTTGATGATCTAAAGCATCGCTTGTGCTCATCTCCAATACTCTCCTTACTCGATCTAAAACAATCGTTTGAGATTGAGACTGATGCATCTAACTATGTTATAGGTGTAATTCTCACTCAACACAATCATTCGGTGGCATACCATAGTGAGAAACTCTCATATAATATCCGAAAATACCCCATTTATGATAAGGAAATGTATTCCATTGTAAAAGACTATCATCAATGGAAATATTACATCATGGGAAAGGACACCATCATCCACACTGATCACAAGCCCCTGCAGTTCATACTGACATAGGGGAAGTTGTAGAATGATCACCATCAGAAGTGGTCCACCTACCTGGATTAGTTTCATCTCGACATCAAGTATAATATAGGGAAAAAAATCATGTCACTAGCTGCCTTAGTCGAGCTCCCGTGGCTACACACACCACCGTGTTCCATTCCTATGGAAATGAGGCATATGATTGGCCCCAACTTTATCAGCAAGATCTGAACTTTGCCACCACCTATCATCTCTTCTGTACAAGCGTGAATGTCATTGATTTTCACATTTAAGATGAAATGTTATGCCATCTTGGCCATCTCTTTGTTCTTGCAAGGGAGCATGCAAAGTTGATTTGGGAGGCTCACTACAGTCAGATGGCAGGACATTTTGGCATGGAGAAAACTTTGGTCATTCAACAGAAACATTTTTATTGGCCAAAAATCTGATAGGACCTCAACAAGTATATCATATCTTGCATTACATGTTCCATTTCCAAGCCATCCATCAAGAAGAAAAGATTATACACCACTCTTTCTACTCCCAAGAGGCCTTGGGAATTCATCTCGATGGATTACATGTCTAGCCTTCCATCCACCAAGCATGACAATGATTGTGTATTTGTGGTAGTTGATCGGTTTTCAAATATGGCCATCCTCATAGCCTATACGAAGAGAATCACAACGAAATATACTTCCAATGTCTTGTTCGAAAGAGTGTGGGTCCATTTTTGGATACCACATACCATCATCTTCGATCAGGACAACAGGTTCATCAACACATTTTGGTCGAGTCTTTGTTCATAGTTAGACACCAAGCTCACTCAATACACTACTTTCCACTCACAAACCGACGACCAGATAGAGGTCGTCAAACATATGATTGTGCACATCTTGCGCATGTACAACTCTAAGCATCCATGTACCTGGGATGAGAGTCTCCCCTATGTTCAACACACCTACAACAAGGCTCTCCATAGCTCCACCATCCATAACCCATTTCAGGTGGGGCTGGGATTCCATCCCTTGGGTCCCATTGATGTTGCATTACCTCTTTCCACCACACATGAAAAATCTTCCCATGTTCAGTTTGATACCGAAAAAGCCACCAAATTCATTGAGCGGATTCAACACATCCACCAATAGGTCCATGAGATTTTGCAAAAATCCAATGATAAGTACAAGTAGTGCCATGATAAACATAGGGTACCTCACGAGTTTCAGGTGGGAGAAAAGGTCTGGATACATTTGTAGAAAGAGCGCCTTACATGGCCCCATCGGAAGCTCCACCCACTTCGATATGGGCCTTGCACTATCACCAAGGTTGTGGGTAGCAATTCTTTTGAGCCCAACACTCCACCCTTCCTTAGCTTGCACCTAGTGTTCAATGTGAACCTCCTTCGACCATATTTTCCACCCTTATTGGACACCTCAGAGATAGCAGAACAACTTACACCAATAGATCTCAACCATGGATACATGGAACAAGCCTCCACTGATCAGATAGTGGACACATAGGTCAAGGGCACTCACCAACAAAGGATCCAACTTTATCAGGTTGTCAAGGAAGGGAAACTCCTAAACCAATGCAAGTGGCTCGCCCGTGGACAAATTCAACAGACGTTTCCTCACCTGATGGGGGAACTCAATGCAATCGATATCATTTCTTCCTAAGTGGGGAGGATTGATCTAGGCAGATATTGGTGGCCAACCACCTATTCCAACCGGCTCCTCTTGACATTTTTTAGTTCAACACATTCTTCTCTACTTCTTTTTAATTGTGGTTTATACACTTCTGAGGCCATGTGAATACCCACACATAATCCAGGTGGATATTGGTGGCCACCCACCTAATCTAACTGGCTTAGCTTGAAAGTTTTCATGTCACTACATCTTTATGTACTTACAGGTCTGTTTTGGGGCCCTAAACAATGTTTTTTTGGTTTTCCATAGTCAAATTATAGACAAACTTAGATTTTGATGGCATAATGTGTAGTTCTCAAAAATAAATTTCTAGTGGGCTATCATGTGCCTAAAATAGAGTTCGTATGAAAAAGTTGTGACCCCAAAAAGTTGAGGTACCAACTTACACATCGGGGCCCACATAACTTTTGGCGTTTCACCTCCTAGGGTTAGGTTTTTGGATGTCTATGGTTTTTTCATTCATGAATAATGTTAAAATGGCCTTTGGAGCCTCATTTTAATCATTATTCTCATATGGATGCACATAACAGCCACATCTCTTCACAGAGATAGCTACCACCATTCAAGCAAGTTGTTTCAGTTATGCAGTTTTACAATTTTAGCCTATTTCATTTATTCAATAGAAGTTATTGTTCACTGGATATCTATTATTATCTCTATGTTATTGTATTCAATATTTTATTCATTTCGTTCCTCTCATAAATTCATATCAACATGCCTCTTGGCATGCCTCGATCCCTTTGCAGGTTGTTCACAGTGACTTGTGTGGTCCACTTTCTTCTCCTTATTTTTTTGGGTACAAGTATTTCTTAACTTTCATTGATGAATTTTCCATACGTACTTGGATTTACTTCTTAAAACTTAATAGAAAAGTTTTTGACAAGTTTTTGGCCTACAAGGCCCTTGTAGAAAAGAAACCTAGACATCAAATTCAAAGGTTAAGAACAAATAATGGAGGCAAATTTGTGAACAATAATTTTACAAGTTACTACACTACAAAGGGTATCCAAATGAAACACATTGTTCCATATACACCACAAAAAAATGGTGTTGCTATGAGAAAGAACCGCACACTAAAAGAAATGGCTAATTGCATGATCAAATCTAAGGGATTAAGTTTAAAGTATTGGGTGGAAGCCATAAACTGTCAAAATTACATAGTAAATCACACTCCCACAAAATATATTAAAAATATAACACCGGAAGAATCTTGGACTAAAATTGAACCATATGTAAGTCACTTCCATGTATTTGGAAGTATAGCATGGGCTCACATTCGTGATGAGAAAAGGAAAACATTGCAGCCTAAAAGTGAGAAGTGTATATTTGTTGGTTAATATGAAGATGTCAAAGGTTATAGACTTCTTCAACCACATTGTAATGAATATATTATCAGAAGAGATGTTGAATTTGATGAAAATCTCTTGGCCTGCGAGCCTAATTCGATGATTGTGCCTTCTTTGGCCCACAATCCATCTTCGACATTTGTTCCTTCTTCTGTTCCTATTCTGGTTTCTTCTTCATATGATGACAGTGTAAGTTTTAAACCTGTGAAGTAAAGCAATGCATATAGATTCTTAAGAAAAACATAATTTAATCAATGGCTCATTCACATGGTACACAGAGATATTATACCGGAAACCCTCAACCGGGAAAACCTTTCTTATATTCATTATATCAATTTTCACCATTCACTATACAATATATACAATGTTTTTAGGTATTCCGTAGATACCAAAACCCTAATCCCTAAAACCGAGATTATTTTTAGTAAACTGCTAAAAATAGCAAAAACCACCCCCAAAAACATTTTTGGGGTGCTGCCTTGAACGTTGTGCGTAACCAGGGGGGGCATACCTGCCCCCCCTTGGGACCCCCTTAGGAAAGCACCTGGCACAAACATATCACTATTACGAGGGATCATCAGATGTAGTTATCATATTTGATGCGCCCACACACACACATGCAAAGAATATAACACATACCCAACATTCTCCCACTTGTTGTTTTCCTTGCATCCAGGGGTCCAGGGGATTATATAGTCAACAATCTAGGGAAACAATGCCCATTATTACTCTACACTAGGAGAAATTTTCTGTTCTCATAGACTTTGTCAATGAATCTGCAACATTCTTCAAAGTTTCAACCTTTTCCAGCAACACCTTCTTTTCCTCAACCATGTCTCTCACAAAGTGATAATGTACATCAATATGCTTTGTCTTCGAATGGTAAGCTGGGTTCTTTACCAGGAAGATTGCACTCTGACTGTCACAATCTAATCGCACTGCTTGTTGTACCAACCCAATACCTGGACACAATCTTTGTAACCATACTGCTTCCTTGCTTGCATGAGTGGCTGCCATGTATTCATCTTCTGTAGCTGAGAGTGCCACTACAACCTGTCTTTTTCTCATCCAAGTGATTGCTCCTCCAAATAGGTTAAACACATACTCACTTGTAGATCTTTTATGATCCAAATCTCCAACCCAGTTTGCATCAACAAATTTATGTATTTCCATCACTATGTCCAATCCTGGTCTTCCTTGGTAGCACAATCCATAACTGGTAGTTTCACGAAGATACCTGAAGACCCTCTTTAATGTTGTCCAATGCTCCTTCCCTGGTTTTGACATATACCTGCTCAAAAATCCCACTGCATGTGCAATGTCCGGTCTAGTACAGACCATTACATACATCAAATTGCCAACTGCATTGGCATACATAACATGGGACATGTCCTCTTCTTCTTTTAGTGTCTTGGGACACTGATATGTAGATAACTTTACACCTATAGGAATAGGAACCTTGACCAGTTTATTTCCATGCATATTAAACCTCTGCAATATCGTCTCAACATATTTTCTCTGATTCAACCAGAGTTTCCCGTTTGCATGATCTCTTTTACTCTCCATTCCCAGAATGAAGTTAGAAGCATCAAGATCCTCCATGTCAAATTTGGAGGATAGTTGCGATTTCACCTCCTTGATAACATCCATGTTATTTCCTACCAACAACATTTCATCAACATACAACACCACATAAATGAAGTGATTACCAACCTTCTTGGAATATACACAGTGATCAGCCCTGCATCTTACAAATCCCAATCCAAGGATGTATGTGTCAAACTTTTGGTACCACATCTTAGGTGATTGCTTCAGACCATATAGTGACTTCTTTAGCTTACAAACCATCTCTTTCTTTCCCTTCACTACAAATCCTTCTAGCTGCTTCATGTAGATTTCTTCTTCTACATCCCCATGTAGGAATGTTGTCTTCACATCCATCTATTCCACTTCAAGATCAAAAGCAGCAACAATAGATAAAAGAAATCTAATAGAAGTTAACTTAGCAAAAGGAGAAAAAATCTCACCAAAATCAATTCCCTCTACTTGGGAATAACCTTTTGCTACTAACCGAGCTTTGTATTTCTCCACTTTACCTTGTGCATTAAACTTCTTCTTAAAAAACCATTTGTTACCAACAGATTTTCTTCTAGCTGG
>ML815327.1:21936-71857 GCA_009831015.1 Picea engelmannii
ATTTGGATTTGGTCTTGATGGGGAAACGGTGAATTTGTTCTGGCAATTTCATCTTTGGCATTTCATTCGTACATTGGTTCTGAAATTTGGTTCTATCCCATTTCCATCTTTTGACTTTTTTTGGGTAAAAATCTAGTTCTGGCATTCTTCCCTACAAGCTTGTTATGGAAGAAAACTCCCTTGGGCATTTTCGATTTGTAAGGAGGCACTGAGAAATGTTTCTGGATTTTGGGTTGGGTAATTTGTTAATGAGACGACCTTGAACCCTGCATTAATACCAATCGTACCAGGGCGATCCTTCCTCCTGTTGTTAAACCTTCATTCTTCTACACTTTACCATTGCAATGCACATAACACCCATTTAAGAATTATAATCAAACCAAGATACTTTTTCCTATTTAACGCCCTCACATTTCTCCCCCAAAACACAAACAAATTATAGTGGATAGTTCTCCTCTCTGCATGTAATTAGTTATGTTGCATTTCAGGTTCGACGAGAACAAAATGGTGAGCAATCCTCAGCAAGGCAAAAGTTGCTGGTAGGATTATATTTTCACTGGAATAGTAGTTCTCTTTCGACACATTATGAAGTCTATCGAGGGTTGTAGGATAATCATTTATTTTCTCTTCTTAATGCTTCATTTCATCCTCATCTTATCTCCTCCCAAGATTCCCTGTACGTAAGCTCCTTTAATCTGTTTTGTGTTTTAATTGAGTTAGATAAAAAATTCTGAAGGTGCTCTAAACACCATTTGCGCCATGGAAGTCGTCCTGTTTGAGTTTCGTTCTGGAACTATTCGGGCATTTCCGTCTGTCATAGCCACTGCCTTACAGTCTATCATAGATACTGCAAGTTCACCTGTCATGGAGAGGCAAATTTGGGCTACGTTCTGGCATAATCAACTAGAAATTCTTGGAGCCACAACTAAATCCTTACTTAACCATTCGAATTCCAACTCTATCTGAGCTAAGTGATTCAATAATTGAATAATTATAATCAGTTTATTCAAATGTTAATAAACTATAATATTTAGACCCAAATCAAAATTACAATGCGCCCGGCTACCTCAAATCGCTGACATCTAGCCTACTTTGTTCTCCACGTAAGGGATCAGTTTTTCCAGTGATTCCTCCTTCCTCTGATTGATTCCG
Organism: Picea engelmannii; assembly: GCA_009831015.1. Taxonomy (NCBI): domain Eukaryota; kingdom Viridiplantae; phylum Streptophyta; class Pinopsida; order Pinales; family Pinaceae; genus Picea; species Picea engelmannii. The sequence goes on from ML815327.1 coordinate 23,089, forward strand.
TGTGATGTGTCGGTTATGCTTCCTTCCATTACATCTTTCTGGTGGTCTAAAGGGTGTCTCCACGCTGTCAGATTTAGGTTTCCCTTGATGGTTGTCAGGTTGATTCTGATTTCGGTTACTTGACCTGCTAGATAGCAGCCAAAAGTTCAGCTGCCATTGATTCTGAAATTTTCGACGTGCGCACTTAAGTTGCCTTGATTTCTGGCCTGCACGCATAACCGCAAGTTTCTCTTTGCCCATTTTTAATTTTGATGGCTTAGTGGTTGGGTAGCTTAATTTCACCGTTAGCGTTGCTTTAGGAATGGTAAAGTAGTGTCACGTTAAATGTAAATGCTAAGGTTATGGTAGTGACTAGATTTGGTAGTGACTAAATTTCCTGGCTACTATGATGAACTACAATTATAATGTTCTTGCACCATAAGGTATTTTAGTTTCTTATTTAGCAATGTTATTTTAGTTTCTTTATTTAGTAACATTATTTTAGTTTCTTATTTAGTAATGTTATTTTAGTTCTCTATTTAGTAATGTCTCCTTCCTTCCTTACCTTTAAATAATAATGTCCTTTATTTTTACCATTATCATTTTGTTAGGAATGGTAGGAAATGGTTAAGTTCTTTTTATGATTATTATATTAGGGCAATGTAGTACTTTTACTAATAATGATAAATTATCATGATTATTACTTGGGGATGAGGAATTGCTTTATGTGTTCAATTAAATAAGGAATTTCTTTATGTATTCAATTAAAGAAGAAATTGCTTATGATTCATTTAAAGAAGGAAACTCCTTTCGTATTAAGTCGTGGTTTCAAATTATATGGGTAATGCAATTTTAATATATTGTCTGGAATTACGTAAGATCAATGTTCTTGTAACAAATAAAAAGGTACTGTTAGGGTTAGACAACATATAATTTGTAATGTTGGTTGCTATCTAATTGCAAAGTTATGGTAACATTGTGTCATGGCCCTGGGTGCCTTACTGTAACTTATTATTATGGCAATGTGTAGGGAGTAATGTCATCGCATTATATCGTTGAAATATGTAAGAGTAATGCTATGTCCATATAAAATAAAATGTAATCTTAGTGTTAGATATCATATGAAATATAATGGCATTGTGGTCTTATCATAATACTATTGAATCTTTAGTTATTGGTGATTTATAAAATATGAGGTTCCTTGAACTAAGTACCATAGAGTAATATAAATTAGTAAGTGAGGTTTCTTGTTCATTTTTATTAATGCCGAACTTGGTGGGTCATTGTCTAAATCCTTCTACCTTACGCCTTCCATAGAAGTTGCGGTCGTTCGTTTAACTATTGATGTACTCGGTTGAGTCATTTAAATGTTGGGTTTGCTTGTGTCGGGCGGGATGTAGACACCTGTTAAAGAGTTGTTGTGATCATCGTGGTTGCGTCTTGTTATTCATCGTCGTCGGGTGGTGACGTAGAGTCAAGTGTGTCTGTTCCTTTTTACACACATGCACACACCTTAAACAAAAAAATTCCAATACTTATTCTTATGCATTTTCAAGAGATTATCACCTTTCTGTGTTAATAGTGGTTTACAAGAACATTGTTGCATAGGTACATTCCTAACACAAGAGCTGAAACTATTGAACATGAGTTGATGTGACTCTTGCATTTATTGCAACTCTTTGTGTTGTGTCTCTCACTGTGTTGCGACTCTTGTTGCAACTCTCACTGTGGTGAAACTCATGCCTCATCGATGTTGCAACTCTCACTATAGGACCATTCATGCAAATTTGAGATAGGTGTTGAAACTCCCTACCTGATGTAACAACACATCATTCAACCACACAATTATTATCTAGGGATCGACCTAGAAGTCAAACAACCAAATCCTTCATGCAGGAAATGAAAAAATATATTGGGTGTCTAGAAAGGAATGAATGACTCAGTTGGCACTTTCCATGTGGCTAATAAAGTTAGCATGTGCCCGATCATTTCTATTTTTTGGAGGAAATGATGTAACAAGATGGAAAAACCAGATTCTTGTGGTTGTCCATCAATTTGCGTGATTAATTTAGGAATAACTTATTGTGTATAAATACCCTTTATCTCTCTGAGTCAAGATGATGGAAAGGAGGCAGAAGAAATTTAGTGAACAAAATTATATTGATCTACACATTTTCCTTCAATATAAGTTTCATTTTGTTCTTGTGTAAGTGATTGTGTGCTGAGCATTTAAGCACCCTATTGTATTCGTAAACCAATACCTTGTGTAAGGAGGTAGGACCCCCTCCTTAGCTTGGTATCATTTATATCTTTTGTATTTTATAGAAGTAGCTAAAGCATCTTTTATCTATTTTATTTTATTTCCAACAATTCCTTTATTAACTCCTTGTTGTAACTCTAGTATTTTTCCATTGTTGCAACTCATGTTTCGTCCACTCCATGCTGAAACTATAGAATTCTATTTTCTGACTAAAGAACCTGTAGATGTAGCTTCCCTTATCGATTTCTTTTATTTCCAACAATTCCTCTGTTAAATACTTTGTTGTAACTCTCATACTTCTTATATTTCAATTCTCATTGTTGTGACTCTCGTTGTTGCGACTCCCATTTCTATGACTCTTGTTGATGCAACTCCTTTTTTTGCAAGTCCTATACTCACATTACATCATTTAGCTTTGTGGCTAATAGTTTTTTTTTTTGCAATTAAGGTTAGTTTATTTTCTTTGTTTATAATAACATTTCTTCATGATATAGTCTGGCTTGATTTCTACAATTCAGTACATGAGCCATCATATATTTGTCACATTAATCAAATATTACTTTAGTACTGAACAAGTCACCTTTGATGCAAGTGTGATATTTACTTCATGTAAGTGTGACATTTACTTTCCTGTAAAAGTGTGTTTTCATTCCTGCAAGTGTGGATTTGATTGCAAGAAATGGTGTGGTTTAATTTGGTGACTTGATAAACCATTTTTACATCTTGTCTTGTGACATTGATTTAGATGTACTACAAATCATTGGCAATTACAACATCATACTTGCATATACGATGCACGACAATTTGTAAGTTCAATACGACCTGAGATTGATAATCAAATGTACAACTCTTGAGTTGCTTACTAAATTAATTATGAAGTGATTGAAATGTCAATCATTACCATTAAAGAGAGTAAAGACTATTGTTCACCAACTCTTATAACAAATTCCATATTGTATAAATATTTACTAAAACACAATCCAATTGAGAGTGCAATTTTGACCATCATACATTGATTTGGATATCCTCAAACGTTGGTACCAAGATTTTGAATTAATAAGATTATAGTTTGTTTTAGAGTATATTTTTGAACTAATAACAATATAGTTTTAAATTAATAATATTATAATTTATTTTAGAGCACGGTTTTGAATTAATAAGATTATAGTTTTGACATGATAAAATTGCAAAATTTGAATGTAACAAAAAAATTAATAAAATTTTAATTAACTAGTAGCATATTCATTTTATTGCATACCAACAATTTCTTCTCATGAATAAAATATTTCATTATAAAATTATGGTAGATAATAATGGAGATGTGAACCTAGGAGGGGAGAGTGCAAGATCTACCTTCCCACCACTTGAACTTATGAGCCTCAACAATCTAGAATTTCTACCTTTATTTTTAAAGGTGAAAATTGTTTACTAGTTAAATTGATCTAAACTAAGTCTTAGATCAATCCAACTCAATACCATTATAACCTAAAAATATATATAAATAATGATTCAAGAACCAAGGACATTTAACAAAAATGAAAATATATTCCCTTAAAAAACTAAGAGATAAAATTATTTCTCAAGACATTTGTCAAAAAACAAAAGATATAAATGATACCAAACTAAGGAGGGGGGCCTACCTCATTCAAATTTCTATTTTATTATTGAAAAATTTCATACAAAGAGGACAATCCAACTGGATAACAATACTTTTAAGTCGTTTGTGTAATAGTTACGCCACTTTCACATTTCTATTTTATTATTGAAAAATTACATACAAACTCATTTGAAACAGAGAAAATGAAAATGAAAAAATAAATGGAATGAAATATAAAAACCTTCAAGGTTGAGAACTACATGCAAAATAATGGAATTAAATATAAACCCTTTCAAGGATGGAATTTTATAATCATTTGTATATTTAAAGTCATCTGTAAATCAGAGTTAACAAACTCATGGATCTAAGTTTAGGTGATGCTTAAACAGACTCATAGCTTTTTGAGAGTGAGGTTTTGACTACCGTGTATCTTTCACTTGCAATTGTTATTCATCTAGTCTTTGGTGGTGTAATAGTTATTGAATTCACTCTTGCATGGCGCTATTTTGGGTTTGAGTTGGACTTTTATGTTATGGTGGTTATTTTTTTTTTGGATTTGATTGTATTATGCATGTTTTAATAGTTATTGAGCTTCTAATTCATTTGGTTTATAGTGATTATTTTAATTATTTTATCTCCATTAATTTGATCACTCCAGTAAAACTCTTCTCCTACTTCTATGGATGACTCATTTAAAACCCTTCAATTGATATCTTATAACTTGTTGCTTGTTTGATGTTATACAAAAATAGTTGAATTTAAATGTGTGTGCTCTCTTTTATTAGAACCTCTTTTACACAACCAACCAAGGTTTGTAGTGTTTAAGTTATGTTTGTTACATCAATAAAAATCAACTAAAACAATGAAAACCTCAATCTAGGGGTTCTTATAAAGCCAACCAACCACTTTGACACTATCAATAAATTAGTGTACCTCATTCTTTACAATCAATAAAGGCCCGATCACACCACATTTTATTTTATATAGATGAATACGTTGATAAATTGGTTTTGATTTAAACTATCCTTACTACTATTACCATTTTTTATCCACTTATTACCATCTCAATCTAGAGGCTATTACATAACCAACCAACCATATACCATTCATTCTTTTTATTATCAACCAAATTATTTATTTTAAGTTATGTTTGTTACAATAATTACAATTCATTCTTCTTATTATCTACCAAATTATTTATTTTAAGTTATGTTTCTTACAATAATTACATTTAACAAAAGAACTCGATTGTTAAGCTCTCATTAACAAAAGAGCTCGATTTTTTTTTAGACTTGAGCTTCTTTCGATACTTATGTACTAATTCATAAATTTTTCTATCAAATGAAACCATTTGAATTGTGAGTATGTGTACTAAGTTGTTTTTCGAAATTGTTGCAATGAACACATATGTTTGTTGTAAATTTTAAGAATGTGTTTACATGTTTTACGAATTCTCATACTTTTGTATTTGAATCACTTCGACCCTTGTCAAACCTCCATGCATACCTTCATTTAAATGTAATCTAGGTAAAAAATGTGTATGCTTTAATGTGCACACGTTAGTAACAAGTGTGCATTCTTTCATGTGAAAACAATTAAAAAAAAAGCACATCCTCTATTTCATTAATTTAGTTTTTCAAATAGACGAGTTCTCATTTCAAGGTTTGGTTTATGCCAAATGCCATATTTATGTCTATTAAATTATAATTTAACAATTGTGCATTCTTTTATGTGAAAACAATTAAAAAAATAAAAAAATCACATCCTCTATTTCATTAATTTAGTTTTTTTTTCAAATAGACGATTTCTCATTTCAAAGTTTGGTTTCTTGTCAAATGCCATATTTATGTCTATTAAATTATAAATGTATAATTTAAGTAGTTTGTAAAATTTTCTCTTCCCAATAATTTGTTTGACTTGGTTGCATTGTTTTCTTTTCTAATATAATATTTTCAAATGGTTTTTATAATTTAAAAATATTAGATGTATGTGAGAAGGCAACATTGTCTTATGGTCTTTCTTACAATCAATTGTAACAATACATGAGGGGAGAAATTATGGTATTTCGAATAAGTATTTTTTCCATTGTACTAAAGGCAACCTAAATATTTCTAATATGATTGGTGGTCTCTAAAATTTTAACCATATTTATGTCCATGTTTTTCTCAATAATAGCTAAATTCTATGATTTTAACAAGGCCAAAAGTAATTGACATTTAGTGCATTCTTTTTTTATTCAAAATACTCTTTAATAATTTTGTTGCATTACCAATAATTAGTTTGTTTAGGTGAGTTATTTTTAAACATCTCTAAGGTTTTTTTATCAACATGAAAACATTTAGGAGTTCTTTGTGGTAGACTAGATGGATGAGGTAAAGAAGGTGGACTCGAAGTTGGGAACCCATCAACATGAAATTGCAGATATTCACTAGGAGATCGTAGCATTTCATTCACTTGATGGTCAAGATTCATAGTGCACTCAAGATGTTGGTGGTTGATATGAGGAGCATCTAATTGTTAGAAAACAACATGTACAATAGAATCCTCTTCACCAGAAATTTGTATACGATTTTAAAATCTAATTTCTCCCTTTATATACTTAGTGTTTACCAAAATTTGCATGTATTCATCAACTTAATCATTATTTAGTTGATTGAACATGGGTTGGAGGTTGAATTGATGTTAGAATTGATGTCTCCATTAGACACCTATGCTTCAATTATCATGACAAAATAGAGATTATCGAGGCATCTATTGTGCAAGGAATTTGAGGTGGTGACTAATAGATGGCTATATTTTTCCATATCGAAGTTTACCTTTTCTCCTAGTTCGTTAAATTTTTTAGGGGGTTGCTCCTTCGTAATAAAACTTCTTTCTCAGTTGGGTTTGTTTCTGATGTTCACCGAAGTTAACAATAATAATAAATTGACAAAATTTGTTTTCCCAGCCACACAAACCAACAAAAAAGTATTAACAGGACAATCTTTCTTGGGAAAAGTTTATGCTTATGCATAGTTTTTTTTTTTTAAGAAAATGAGGTCATGCTTCATTCCTTTTCTATTTTTATTCAAAAAATAATCCATACTAAGCAATAATGTACACCATTTATATTGCAATGGTTCAAAAATGACCCAAACAAACAACAAAACATTAAGAAAACAAGTGAGCATTTTGTAAACCATGAATGGTTCTCAGTGCCTAACCAATAATGGTTCTTGATCCCTAAATAAGAATGGGCCTTATCCTATAACCATGAATGGTTTGTAGGGTCATAGTCAGGTTCTTTAGCATATAAGTGTGATACAGATTCCATGGGTAGTTTTGTGTAATATAAATGGATTTCAAGGCATAAAGATGCTCAAAGTGGAAATAAGAGGAATGATCCCTAAATGAAGCTTCTTCGGCTCAAACACCATGAACAACACCCATAATCCATGTAGAGACTTAGGATATATAATGGGATGAACATGTCCTTGAGCCACCATATTGGACCCTATATGGTAACTCCGACATACTAGAGGGATATGAGCACCATGATTATACCATAACACATGCTCTAGATAGGAATGTGTCTTGAACCCACATCAACAATGGTTCTTGGAGCCATGGTTGGGTCTTTTAGCATCTGAGTGGGATATGAGTGCCAAGAGTAGGTTTTGTGCATATGAAATGCACCTTGAGGCCTAAACATGGTCCAGGGGAATTAAGGGGTTTAAGCCATAGATGAAACTTCTAAAGCTCAAATACCATGGTTAGGTGAGGTAAACACTTGGGCCTTGGCCCTTAAAAATAGCTATGTTTGCTTGTTCATCATATAAACAAAACCACAACGCATGCCCTCTTTAGGGAGTCTTTAGCCTTAGATTTGAATATGGATGCCACTAAGAGGTTTTCACATCAAGGATGGGTCACAAGGCCTTGACCATTGTTTAGGAAGAGAAACAAGTGCCTCAAGATAAACATAGATATCGACTTAATGAGAATTGTGACCTCAAAATGAGAACTCTAGCCCAAAAACACCCATATTTTTGGGTCAAAAACACCAAAATCAACCCCCGTTTAAAAAATTAGCGCTATTGGTAGCAGCTTGTATTTTTTTGTGGTTAAAATTGTGACCTTTTTGAAATTGTGGCCTTCACAACCGATGTTGTTGCAGAAAAATGACCCTTGAATTGAAAAGTGATGCTTCCAATAGAACCATTTTTTTAGAGTTAAAATTATGACTTAATTGAAATTGTGGCCTTGACAACTAGTACCATCGCAAATAAAATGTTAAAATCGACTTCTAAATCAGAAACTTGAAAAATTGTTTCTAATTTTTTTTTTTAAATTTACATTAAAAATTAAAAAAACAATAACCTGTAAAGAAGTAAAAAGGGAAGAAGATAAAATGACAACCTCATATTTTTGTCAATGTTTCAACAATAAAAAATTATATTTTCTTCAACGCTTCGACACCAAAAACTTATCTTCGTACGATGTTTCAACTCCAAAAACTTATCTCTTGCCAATGTATTAGTGCCAAAAACTTATTTTCCACCGATGTTTTAGCACTAAAAACTCATCTTTTTCCAATGTTTCGGTGCCAAAAAATTATCTTTTGTCAATGTATCAACACCAAAAAAATTAACTTCTATCGATGTTTCTGCAATGAATCCACATCTTCTCACTAACGATTCGGCGAAGAAAACACATTTTCTCACCGAAACGATTCCTTTGTCGACAACCAAAAAGATATTTTATTGTCGATATATTGGTGAATGGTGTACATTCTTCGTCGATACACATTGTATCGATGACTAAAGGACATCTTCATTATTAGTCATTTTTTTGTAATTTTTGGGCTCATGACTATCGCGAAAATGCTCGACTTGGCCATGTGAGAAAAAATTAACTACTTAGAGGCCATCTCAACTCCCATACAACAACAATAATAGACAAAAAAGTAAATTTAAGGGATTGACCCCAAATTTTCATGGTTGGGAAAAACAATTTTTTACCCAAATCTACACACTGATTTAGAATTTCTCTATTGTAGCAGACCCATAAAAGATTGGTGTTGTAACCAAAGCTCAGATACCACTCTATAGTGTCCCCACTACATAACCCATAAAAAAATTTCTGATAAAAATAAAACTAAATGCACTTACAACATTTCTAAAGCATAAATGCAACAACTTATGCCCATACACTACAACATATATTTGCATAAAAATCAGAGTTCATATAAACCAATAAAAACCCATGATTAAAAATGATAAACATAGATAAAAACACTTATCTTTTAACAACGAATAAACAATTTACTACATGAGACGGAAAGTCCTCCGAGTCGTAGATTTGCTACTCCAAATATCAGTAGAAAATCATCCTTGAGTCGGGGCTATGATGCCAAAAAAAAGGGTGTCTCTCATAGACCATCTCACTCCCATAGCCAACTAGTTTTCCTACAACTATCCCAATCCACCAACTCTCTTCCCCTCAACCTGTGCTACCTAAGGAATTATGATCCCCCTTCATTGTATATTCTCTCAGGCCTTCCCACTTCCCTCGAGGGATCCAACACAAGTTTGGATAAGAATATCTATTATTGGAGACTTTAGAGATGCTAGTTGTCCCCAAGAAAACTAACAAATCAACCCATTGTTCAAGGGAAAATATCTCACACATAAATCTCCCTCTATATAGGCCTAACAAATTTTTTCTTCATGCACGAAGAGCTCCAACAAGCTACCCACAACACCTATTATGACTACCCTCAAGCTCAAATGCTCTCCACTCCCTTGATGCTCCAAAAATTACATGCAAAAATTGCCCATAATGGCCATTCAAATTTCTCTCTTACCCATGAGAGTTGACTCACATTCCCCAAGGTTGATGGTACTCATCCCCCATGCTCTCATAACTATGGGATGTGAATTTTCCAACCAACCCCTCTTACTTGTGTTTAATGATTGGGCTCTCATACACTCCAAAGGAAATTAGAAAGTTCACTCGAAGTAATAATTTTAGGAAAGAGGATTGGAATTAATACCCATGAATAATCACCCCCCCTTGGACCCCTTTCTTAGAAATTCTTAGACATTCCACTCTCTTGTGAAAACTTAGCCCACAATTACTTTGTTTGTGTCCACCTACAACTAGTGTCACATTTATACATTATTACGATCATATACAATATTTACAAATTATGTATTCACACCTGCAATTGTACATCGTATTGAATTACACATCACTAAATAACATATTATAAATATGGATGTTACATTCCTTGTTATAACCATTTTATATCTAATACCATACACTCTCCTATGTAACATAGAAGAAAAAAAACGCATAGGTGATTTTAGGGGTTAAATTTCGCAAATGGACTAAGTTTTCATGGTTTTTCCCAAAAGAAAAGATTCACCAATTTTCATTTTTTCGAAAAACGATTCAACCAAATTCCATAGAATAAAATTATTTTACCTTAAAACTGGCCAAAAGTTTATAAAAACTATATAAAATCCATAGAAATTTGAATATTTTTACAAAACTATTACCAAACATTTTACATTTTTCATATTAAGGACTAATAAAATTAGCTCATATTTCTACATTTTAATATAAATTTAAATCCTTAAAATTATCTCCGGAAAAAATACTCACAGTAAACTATGAATAAAAACAAATATGAATTAATTAATTTAATACCATACACTACATGGAAAGAAAAAAACATTCACAGTAAACTAAGAATGAAAACAAATATGAATAGATTCTTTTAATGCAATTAAATTAATTTTGTTGAAAATATATAAAAAAATAGAAATGAAAACAAATATGAATGAATTCATTTAACGTAATTAATTTTGTTAAAAATATATAAAAAAATGATAGTATCCCATGTTTTGGTTGTGAAACCAAACCCTATTGAGTGATTCACATGCATGCAATCTATATATGGTGTGAACATGAAATTTTTTTTATTTAAAAAATTAAAATTATATTGATCGTTTTTAATTTATGAAAAAAATAAATAAATAACCTATCAAGATAATTTGTTATATAATTTAACAAGAAAAGGGTTCATTTCCATAAATTATATTTAATGGTATTGGTTTTATAAGCAGAAGTGTTTTAGTTTTAAGTGAATCTTATGTCATTGATTATATATATACCATCTATTTAAGTTTAGTGTATTGTATTTTATTCTAGTAAACATGATATTATTTAATGATGAAGATTTATTTTCATTATTAATAATGATCATTTTATTTTTGATATAAAGAAAATAAATAATATATATATATATATATATATAAACAATTATTATGTTTTATGTTATAAATAAGATGTTAATGAAATTTTTTAGTAATTAATTGTTAAATAAAAAATGAAAAGCATATATCAAACAAATTTTTTTAATTTTTTTTTTTTAATCACAATATATTTTTATTGTTTTGAAGAATCTCTAATATTAATTATTTAAAAAAATATTTAATATTAACAATATTAATTAATATTTACAAATATTTAATATTAACAATATTAATCAGTATTTATAAATATTTAATATTAACAGTAATATTAATCAGTATTTATAAATATTTAATATTAACAGTGTTAATTAATATTTTTATTTGTTTACATGTTTACTATTGTAACTTAATCTTTGATCTATGCTCTTTTTATTATTACATTTTATTAATAAATACAATTTTATATATGTGAATTTTTTTATTTTTCAAAATTTATATCTTGATTTTTATTATTCATATTTCTTTCAAATAAATCTAATTAAAATAAAAAAAATATTTTAATTGAGTTCTATTTTGATTCTATGCATATTTTCATTATTATTTACTTTTTTGTATTTTGCATATAATAAAAGCATTTCACGGTCCTATTAGGTGAAATGGCATATCAACTATCCTCAAAAGCTACTATTCGTGTTCAAATTTCACATAAAGGCTTCCATATTGTTGGCACATTTAGACTTGCTTTGAATAACGACTTCCAAGGTTCAACACTGTACGACTAATCAAAAATTGGTTTAGTTTTAATGTATTTTTGACTATTCTAAAAAAATTCAAACAAGTTAAAGTTTGTAATTGAATATTCACAAAATCATAAGACATCCCAATTAATTTAGACAAATAATATAAATTTATTTTGTTAGGCATTTTATTTTATCCAAAATTTTAGTAGAATTGTTTAGATTTGCACCGATTTAAATCATTTTCATGTAAATAATTTATATGGAACATGCATTTTATTTGGATTCATAAGGCAAGGTGTTAGCATTAGAAATTGTTCTTAGACTGTGTTAAGAAAAAGCCTAATACTTATTAAAATTTGAAAAATTAAATTAATTTAAATTGGGTGGATCAGCAAGAAAGAACAAGAGAGAGGGCAACAGTCTGATTGTAGATCAATGATCTACCACTGGGAATGGAGTCAAAACACTCTGTAGATTGAAGGCAATCAAGCTAAATCATCAGGTTAAGAGCGTATATGATTATGATTAGAAGAAAGGAAAATGAACAAAAAGAAGAATGTCTACTAAACAGAGATCATCTCTACATAATAGATTGAAAAATGCTTGAACAAAAACAATGATTAGTAGGCCAGCTACAACAGATCCTTTGTTGTTTAGGGATCTATTAATCAAAGGCAGCCTTTGATCCTCAAAACCTGCAATATATTTCAAGCAAGAAGATAACAAAAAAAATGGAAAACCAAGAAGACAATACGAAAAACAATTCTCATGAATCTTTTATGGCAGAAAAATGTGATTACAAACAGACCCTCAAGCTTACAAATAAGCAGCTAAGCTGCTCCTCAAGCTCTTTCGTCTCTTGGATAATGAATCCTACCTTTTCCTCAACAAAACCATTGCTATACATAGTGTATCATCCTCCCTAATCTAAAGAGGCCGAATCCCATGTGGTTGCATTGGATTCCCTTTTCTCTAGGAGTTGTTACAAGAAGGTGAAACAAAAACTCCACCTAACTCCTATTTTTTTGGATCTTGTCTATTTTGATAAATTCCTTTTGAAATAGGTCACGTTGCTTGATTTGGTGATAGAACACATGTCCCTCATGTCCAACAAACCATTTGAACCCACTCAGATAGGTGGCATCCCCCCTACAACTCAGATTTATCAAACTATTAGTGTTTACAATACCTTTGACAACATGCATTGCGAACTTTCATGTAGGTGATGATTTAAACTTTTCTCCCAAACGACAAACTGGGTCAGGTTGATTTTTGGTCAGCAATTCCATGATATTATGATTCAACTCCACCAAATATTTCACAAGAACCCAGATCGAAATTTAAACGTTATGATGAAAAAATGACTCTACTATGTACTAATTTGCTGCAAACTGTCCCAAAATACTAGTTCACAACGCCTTTGACAACACACACTGCCAACTTTACTGTAGGTTCATGTTTAGCTCCAAAATGATTACAAACTTTAAAAATTGCATAAGAAGTTGGGAAAAAAATTCCAGAGCCTACTACAAACCTCTTGAAACATGAAGTAACCTTTAGAAATCATATGAAGATGTTAAATTTAGCTCAAGATCCAAAATCATCACTTAAGTTGTAATTGTATGCACAACGACAGTTGGAAGATGAACAGGATGGAAGTAGGAAGTGAGAAATGAAGAAAAAAAATACAACTTTGATGAGGCTGCAGACAGGAAGAATTGAAGAAACTTTGTGTAAAATAGAGGGTTTGCAGCGCAAGTGGTTGAGTTCACAACGCCAGTCTGCAACGTAAATTGAACTAGGTTTTTATGAAAGACTTGCATGATTTTCCATGTCTGAGGAGAAACATATGAGTGATTGGTTAAAACCTTGACCTTAGATGAATCTCAACTGAAAAAGGGGTTTGATTTATCAAGAAACAAAGGGTTTGTAGCGTACAGTTTGCAATGCAATTTCTGAGTTTGCAGTGCATAGTTTGTAGCATCATAAAAAATATAGTGGATAAGGTTACTTCTGCAAGAGGTAGCTGCAAATTGATATTTTTGGTATAACATAACAAACTTGAAGATTGAAAAAATTTAGGATACCAATACTGTAGGCTTTGATAAGTGCAAAGAGTTTACAACGCAGAAGATATGTAACAATTTGCAGCGTAGAAAATATGCAACAATTAGTAGTGCAGAAAATATGTAACACTTAGCAACAATATATAGTGGTTACAAGAAAGAAATATAAACTGGCATTTGGATGATGAGAACTGGTAACCAAAGACTGGATGAAGGCTTTAAATTGAGAGACATATATGACCAAAACTTTCCCTCTTCTGTTAATGATGGCAACCACCATCATGAATGAAAGACTTTTGTAATTGTACTCTGATTAGCTTTCTAGACCTTGACTCTTGCACATCCTATGGGTTAACACAAGGAAAACACTTATTATTGTTTAAAGAAACATAGAGGGGAATGTTGAGGGCATAAAAACACACTTCAAGAGAAAACACTACTAGGTTGATTTGAAAATAAATTGTACGAGGAGAAGTGGCATGCTTTAACTTGGGATGGGGATAATTTTTTGAATGTGAGGATTGAAAAATTTTTCATTGAGAAATTTAACTGTTAAATATAAATAAAACTTCTAATTAGCCTCTCTTAATATGGTCAACGTAACTTCTAAAACCTATTTTTAACATTTTTAAAAAGCCAAAAAATATTGTTATGGTCACCAATTTGTCAACACTAATAGATGTTATTTATTGAATTCCTTGGTACAATATCAAATAACAAGCTCACAGCTCATACATTACCTTTAAGTTGGGCCAAAGAATACATTCATTATAGAGCATATAAATAGTGGGGTTATACGATAATAAGAAATGGAGATCAAAGTCATCAAGCTTGTTGAGTTGCAATGGTCAAATTTGAATATGGAATAACGAAGACATGACACTAGAAATTGGTCGACTAGTTTTCATGCATGAGTATACATGTTTCAATTTCAACAAATAAATGATAGTCAAAAGATATTTTTAATACTTTAGTTATATACTTTTCAATTTGCAACAAATTTAGTTATATACTTTTCAATTTGCAATGATATACCTATTAGGCAAATAATATTACACATTAATAATAATAATAATTTTTTGGGGTTGTTTGATATGAGTGTATGCAAAATAATTTGTCCCAAATGAACAAATGTTTCATAACAAAAGCTATGTTAATTCTAACTAGTTGAAAATATTTTACGTACATTACTTTGGAACTTATAGAATACCTCAGAGAATTCAAGGAATGACATATAAAGTTATGATAATTCTAACTTGTAACGTCCCCAACCACCAACAGGTCGGGCAACGTCACTTCATGGACATCTCTCTTAGCTCTGATACCAATTTTTGACATCCCCGGCCTTAACCAATAGGCTAGGCCATGCCACCGAATAACCTTTTTCTATGATACCATTTTGTAAATTTTTATGCATGCATATCTAACACAAATTAATAGTTACAACATCTTGTTCATGCCACTTATTCATGCGGAAATAATCATTAAAACATTCTGACATTATATGCATATAGACGACATAGTCTAACCATACACATATTAAAGAAGAAATAATAGTAAGCCTACACATAGAGCATATATGATATATCTAGGAATTACTCACCAAGTTATAAAACATGTATAATTACACAACATACAATCAACAGAGTTTTGGTACTTATATTTCAATAGATGACCACCAATTGCGTGCAGACCTTCCATGAACCTCCCAACCTTAGACCATGCTACTCATCACGCTCAACAATGGGTCACCCCCGAGCTGGGACTAAAATCCACTGGACAAGGGATTCCTAGGCTTGTAAAGGGAAACAGGAAAGTCCCACAGGTCAACGAGAAGGATTATCTCCTAGGGCCATCTCACACTAACAACCTACAACCTCTCATTCCCCACATGCCTGTCCCATCCCAAGAAGTGTGTCCTTTCTCTGCTCAACAGTCCTTCGGCTGCCCCACTTCCCTTCCAGGGCTTCAACAACATGCCAGATAGGAATTCTCTAAGAACTATAGTTGTAGTTGGGCTCCCTTTGGTAAATCACTTCCCCAACAACCTCTCTCACCTGGAGAGAGTTGGTCACAGGCCTGAAAACTTGCTTCTTCATCCCACGGGCCTGACAACCCACCTCTTCAAACCACGGGCTTGACAACCTGCTTCTTCAATCCAACTCCTAAGCCAATTCCAGTAATGTGATGGTAAAAAAAAACCTCAGTATAGAACCAATGATGGCTACAAGCCATGCTTAGTCAAGGAACTGCATGAGTTGTACAACACACTCTTAAGGCACGATACGACTCAGGAAAGGTACAGGGTATGTCGAGCTTCACAGGAGACACACAGGATAACTCAAGTATGACTGCAGGATTCCCAAGGTGTGTGCTAGATACAGACACGATGATGATGGAGAACTGGTTTAATGCGTGAATCCATGGTGAATTGGGAAGGGTGAAAAACTTCCATAGAATCATATGGGTCATGAGAAAACTCGAAACTTGTCTAGATGCAAGGATGGGGAGAAACGCCAGAATGGGAAGTGAACCCCCAAAGAGCTAGCTTTCCCAGCTATAACTGTTGAAATAATGTAACTACAAAGTGTATTCTAATTATTATTGTTGCATTATTCATTAGATCAATCCCCTATTGCGGATTGATCATGTCGACTATTGTAAAAGACAAAATCCCCTTTTGCGGATTGGTCAAAACATAATTGTAAAAGGCCGAATAAGAATTCGGTCCCATAATATATTAAAGAGGGCCCATAATATATTAAAAGTGGTTATAACCACCCAGATTGAGAAGTCATCCTTGCCAGTGAAAAGACACCTCCACACGTGCCAGAGTTGTATAAATAAGGAGGCTAGCGCCTCACTTAGACACACACTCACTTTTTCATTGAGGAGCAAGTTTTGGAGATGCAGTTGGAGAAGAGAGAGAGAGAGGCGCATTCCTGGGAGAGGACTTTCTGTATTTGTTTGATTTATCTCTTGGCATTGTATTGGCTATCTATAATAAGGAAGTTTTGTTGGGTTTTCTCCCCCATGAGGGTTTCCCAAGATAAATGATGTGTCTCTTGTGGTTGTGTATTTCTCAGTGATCCTATCTTATGCTATTGTTATCTAGTGAATTGCAAAGAACTCTAATAATAGCTTAAACCTTAACATGGTTTCAGAGCTAAGATGAAGAGAGCATCTTTCACAAGAGAAAGTGAAAAACGTCACTATTGTTGTACATGCAAATTAGGGATTTTTTTGATGAAGTATTTCATCCCTAAAACCATCTAGAAAAGTGCGCCCTTCCTCAAGGATCACTTTGGCATCCTCAACGCAACTTTTCAGTGGCTAGATCTCCCGAAAAGTGAAACCCTAGTTTCACAAAGTACCAGAAGTACCAGAAAACGAGAGTACCAGAAGTACAAGAAGTACCAGAGGTACCAGAAAACTAGAAGCACCAGTCCAAAAATCCGTTGATCAAGTTTGAAGGGATAAAAGTTGGATTTCCAAAAATCTGACTGCACTAGCTTACTCGCCTCAGCTCATCGCATCTATCCCCTAGATCGAAATTTTAAAATTCAAAGTTTGAAAAATTAAGGTTTCCTCATAAAACCCTAAGTTGTAGTTGCAATTGCAGTCTCAGAACTAGTTGCAGTATTAATTGTAGTTGAAGTATCAGTTGCATTTGCAGTCATAGTACCAGTTGCAATCACCCTTGAATTTCTTAAGAGTTGGTGATCATTACCGCTGCTACCAGATGGTGCCTTTACCTGCAAGTGTCATCAGAGGTATGTACTCACACATGTTTAAATGGCTAAGCTTTAAAGGGTATTTGCAGGAGAAGGGATCTCTTGCCATAGATCCAGAAGGATCTCAAGATCCAACACATTTAGAGGAATAATGCAACCCAGGTGTGATTATTCTTGTTATGACATTATTTTGATCAGTGTTGTATGTTGTAGCTATGACCATCATTCTAACCCTTGATCAAAATCTGAGTCAAGGTATTGGATGGATTAAAAGTTGAGATCATAGATTTTATCCTCTAACCCTACCTTCTATCAAGATATCATATTGTCTTAGTACAAAAGACAGGTTGAAGAAATCACTCGTCATCGTGAGTGAAGGAGAATTGGAAGAAAAGAAAGCACACTCATTCTTGATAAGATTCAAAGGTACACATGACAAATTGATGACTACCCCTTTACAAGTAACCACTATAGTTGAGATAGCAGTCTTTGTAAAGTATTATACTTGGTAGCATGTGAGCATATAGAGGTAAATACTTAATGAAATCATTTTCCTGATACAACTAACACCTCCTCTAGGAGAAATCTCGTGTGTTAGTTCTAGGTTGCCAAGGAGGAATGTTCAATCACAACACTATAAGAGTATTGACCTCATTTCATAGTGTATCTCTTACTTTTGATCGTTGCCTCGGACAAGCCACGAATGATAGATCTAAAGGAGCTACTGTGATGATTTTTCGTGCTATTGCTTTATCTATTATTATCAAAATGATATTATTCTTGATTGTTGTTTTGTTGACCTTGTTTATGGTCACAGGTGATAACCCTGAGAAAGCTATAGTGAAGGTTGCAGAAGGCAACATATTAGATGAGACATGAAGCAGACTATGTAAATGACCATATACACTCTTGCACCAAAGAAGATGAAGAAGAAGCTATCTCTTGAGATTCAGAGTATCTCATATGAAGATTGATTGAAAGGAGCAGAAGGCTCCAAATATGACCAAACATTAGAACGGGAAGTCGACCTCGTTTGAAGCCTAACTCTATCTTTCATATTTAGACTTGGTATGCAACACCAAGTATACCATGTAAGAGTTGATGAAGTCCCGATCTCAGAAAGGATCAGATGAAGAGACAAATTCCAGGACTGGAAGACAGGGGCCGTGAGAAGACTAGATCATAACTTCAGAGACTTCTAGGAGATATGAAATCTCTAGGATGATTCGCTTGTTTCAGTGACAAAGAAGGAAGCGATTCAGAAAGACCAGGATATGGATTCTTCCATGAGAAGAGAAGTTAGTATTGACTTCTAATATTGATCTATATAGATCAAACATGTTGCAGATGTACAAAACCGACTGCCCATAGTGCACTTGGGTTCAAGACCCTGGAAGAGATGTTCACCGAAAAGAAGCCAGAGGTAAGTCATCTCAAAATTTTTGGCTGCCCAATATTTATACATATTCCGAAAGAGAAGAGAAACAAGTTGGAACCCTCAGGAAAGAAGGGAATATTTGTTGGATACTGTGAGGTCTCCAAGGCCTTCATTATTTATATACCAGGTCACCATCACATTGAGATCAACAGTGATGTGACCTTTGATGAATATGAAGTGCTCAAGAAATCGAGAAGATTCCCTCTTGAAGAAATATATGAAGAGGAACCTGTAGCTCCCAAAGTTGCAGAATCAGTGAGGGAGGTTCCTAGAGCTGCAGAACCAGTAAGGGAAGTCATAACTTCTCCCGATGATGAAATTCTAGAAGATCATGATATAGTAGAATTTCAAGAACCTCCTTAGATGATGATCTCCCATATGAGAAATCCTACTTTGGATAGGGAGCTTATTCAAGATGGAGAGAAGTATGGTGTTCCCGAAGGAACCACGAGACAAGTGAGGAAACCTAATCCATTCTCCAGTTATATGGATTTGATGTGTGATCTCCTAGAGAAGGAGCCTACCTGCTTTGAAGAAGCCATTCGGAAGAAAGAATGAGCAAAGGCCATGACATAAGAATACCAATCCATAATAAAGAACGATGTATGGGAAATAGTTCCCAGATCGAAGAACAAGGATATGGTATCTTCCAAATGGCTCTTCAAGATAAAACATGTTGTTGATGGAAGTATTGAGAAGTATAAAGAAAGATTTGTCGCTCATGGCTTTTCTGAAAAGGAAGGCATTGACTATGAAGATACATTCGCTCCTGTAGCCAGATACACTTCGATCAGAAACATCATAGCCCTTGCAGCTAAGATAAAGTGGAAGTTACACCAGATGGATGTAAAGAAAACTTTTCTAAATGGTGTCATCAAAGAAGAAGTGTATATAGAGAAACCTCAAGGATTTGAAGTTGAATATAGGAAGACTCATGTTTGCAAGTTGAAGAAGGATCTATACGGATTGAAGCAAGCTCCTAGATCTTGGTATGGCAGGATAGACAATTTTCTGATGAGTTTGGGCTTTGCCAAGAGTAAACCAGATTCTAACCTCTACTTCAAGGTTATGAACAATGAGTCGGTGATATTGTTGTTGTATTTGGATAACTTATTCTTAATTGGAGAAGAGAAGCTCATCATCGAATGTAAGAAGAGGATCAGTTCAGAATTTGAGATGAAAGACCTTGGCCTAATGCATTATTCCTTAGATCTTGAGGTATGGCAGAGTCCTGAGAGGATCTTCCTTAACCAAGGGAAGTGTGCAGTCGAAATCCTGAAGAGATTCGACATGTTGGAGTGCAAGTCCATGAATACACCCATGGAAACGAAGATGAAGCTACTGGTCGACACTTCGTCAGAGTTTATTGATGCCACATTGTATAGACAGATCATTGGATCGCTGGTATACCTGACGAACACCAGAACAGATATTTGTTTTGTCGTGAACACTTTGAGTCAGTTTTTGGTAGAACCGAGACATGTTCATCTAGTTGTTGCAAAACATGTGATGAGGTACCTTAAAGGTACATTAGATTGTGGTCTCAGTTATGATGGAAATCATAATTTCACATTGAGTGGGTACACTGATTTAGATTAGGCTAGAAGTGTCTCTGACAGGAAGAACACTTCAAAATGTTGTTTCAGTTTGGGATCAACCATGATCTCATGGCAGAGTAGGAAGCAATCCAACATTTCTCTCAGTACAGTGGAAGCAGAATACATTGTTGTGTGTTCTGCCAGCTGCAATGCTATATGGCTTCAAAAGTTGTTGACCGGTCTATTTGACCTAGAGATGGAAGAAACCACGATCCTATGTGACAACTAGAGATGCATAAAGATGATAGAGAATCCTGTATTTCATGACAAGTTGAAGCACATAGAGATCCGATATCATTACATCTGTGACATGGTGCAGAGAGGAGCCATAAATCTCCAATATGTTAGCACAGGTGAACAGGTTGTCGATGTGTTGACCAAGCCTCTATCTCGTGTAAAGTTTGAGCACTTTTGAGATAAGCTTGGTATAGTCCGAAAGGACCTCCCTCGAAAGGGGGAGTAGTGTTGTGTTGAGATATGCTAGTCTAGCACAATGCTTCCAGCTTAATTGTTGTGACGTAAATCCAGTCTAGTACTGTGCTTCCGTCTTAATTGCTGAGATGTAAAGCCAGTCTAGATTGTTGTGTTGAGATATGCCTAGTACTGTGATTCCAACTTAATTGATGAGACGTAAAGCCAGTCTAGATTGTTGTGATGAGATATGCCTAGTACTGTGCTTCCAACTTAATTGCTAAGATGTAAAGCCAGTCTAGATTGTTGTTTTGAGATATGCCTAGTATTGTGCTTCTAACTTAATTGTTGTGACGTAAATCTAGTCTAGATTGTTGTGTTAATATATTCCTAGTACTGTGCTTCCAGCTTAATTGTTGTGACATAAATCTAGTCTAGATTGTTGTGTTGAGATGTGCCTAGTAATGTGCTTCCATCTTAATTGTTGTGACGTAAAGCCAGTCTAGTACGGTGCTTCCAGCTTAATTGTTGTGACGTAAAGCCAACCTAGTACTGTGCTTCCATCTTAATTGTTGTGACATAAAGCCAGTCTAGATTGTTGTGTTGAGATGTGCCTAGTAATGTGCTTCCAGCTTTATTATTGTGACATAAATCCAGTCTAGTACCGTGATTCCAACTTAATTGTTGTGACGTAAAGACAACCTAGTACTGTGCTTCCAGCTTAATTGTTGTGACGTAAAGTCAGTTTAGTATTGTGATTCCAGCTTAATTGTTGTGTAGTGTGCCAGCCTCGTGCTGTGATGATGAGCCAACCTCATGCAGTGATGATGAGACCAGCCTCGTGCTGTGATGATGATGTATTAGTTTTATACTAATCCATATTGATGCAAATGATGATTTCATTCCACTGAGAATGACGATGTTTCTTATGAGAAAAACTTTCGATGATTTATAGATACGCCAGTCAGTGTTCCAAGATGATATTGATGATGTTGTCCTATCACCCACCTAATTTTGTTGATGATGTTGTCCTCTCTCTCACTTGATGCTGTTGTAGAATACCCTTCTTGTTAAGGGGGAGCGTTGAAATAATGTAACTGCAAAGTGTATTCTAATTATTATTGTTGCATTATTCATTAGATCAATCCCCTATTGCGGATTGATCATGTCGACTATTGTAAAATACCAAATCCCCTTTTGCGGATTGGTCAAAACATAATTGGAAAAGCCAGAATAAGAATTCGGCCCCGGAATATATTAAAGAGGCCCCATAATATATTAAAGGTGGTTATAACCACCCAGATTGATAAGTCAGCCCTGCCAATGAAAAGACACCTTCACGCGTGCCAGAGTTGTATAAATAAGGAGGCTAGCGTCTCACTTAGACACACACTCACTTTTTCATTGAGGAGCAAGTTTCGGAGCTGCAGTTGGAGAAGAGATAGAGAGAGAGGTGCATTCTTGGGAGAGGAATTTCTGTATTTGTTTGAGTTATCTCTTGGCATTGTATTGGCTATCTATAATAAGGAAGTTTTGCTTGGTTTTCTCCCCCATGAGGGTTTCCCAGGATAAATGATGTCTCTCTTGTGACTGTGTATTTCTCAGTGATCCTATCTTATGTTATTGTTATCTAGTGAATTGCAAAGAACTCTAATAATACCTTAAACCTTAAAAATAACTGCATGCGCCCAGGTCGACACCTGTCTTCTTGTAGTTGCATGAGTTCCACTCATCACTCGTTCTCTTTCCTAGGATCTTAGGACAACATCGATCATGTCCACCTTAGGCTTTAGGAAATAATAATAAAATATTATTCTCTTATAGGTAAGCCCTCTATCTTAGCCCCTACGCCTAGACACTTAATGCCCTCCCTTACCCCACCTAGTGGAGCTTAGTCCCCCATAACTCTTTTTTTGTGGTTGGTCTACACGCAACAGTGTAATTTTATTAATGATATGTGCATTTACATATACAAAAATCAGGCTCATGGCCTTAAGCATCTAGGCTTTCCGGCCTAATAAACATATGGAAACGTGATGCAGATAATTTGCATCAAGGCCTTAACGTCAATTTCTTGAAACAAGCCTCATTCACCATGCCTTTGGCTTAACCAGCTCCTAATGTCCTTTTCTTTTATTTATTTTCAAAGCTTAAGGTGAATTATTTAAAATTCATTACTTTTAAGTATTTGTGGTCGAGTCCAAAAGCTTTAATAACATAGTATTGTGGCGAAATTTTCAATTTTTGTTAGTGTTATATTTTTATGTCATTGCAGCTGTTTGTAAAACTTTTTTGCACGAAATTTTAAAAACTTTATTTCTCAAGGATGATCACATGAGTAAGTCTATACTGTGCAATTTCAAACTTTTTATGGCACTTCTTACATCCTTTTCTCGATCAAAGTTCATATGGGTGTAGCATAAGAGAGCTTGCAATGTACTTTAAAGGGTTTATCGATTTGCGATAGGTTTCAAAAGTTTTATTGGATCAAATTCAAACTTATCGTCATACAAACTTTAGAGTAGTGCCACAAACATAAATTGTTGAAATTCTAAAAATATTGCCACAACATTAAAAACAAGAATGTTATGGAAATGTGTGGCATAGGATGAAATTAAGAATTTTGAAACCAAATTTAAATTTGAAGTACTAGAGTTAAATGCATTACCAAATTCATCTATTTAGAGAATTTTTTTAAGTGTTTCAAAGATTTTTTTAAACTAAAAAATTGAGGACCGAGACTAAAGAAAATAGAGGAAAATCAGTTAAAAAATGAACAATGGTGAATTTGGGTTATAGGTCTATTTTGTAGGATTCTAATATGTAGAGTGTGTTTAACTTATTAAATAAGCTAAAAGGTTATTGGTAAAGCTTTAAAAGATTTAAAATTCAATTAAGATTTTAATCTTTGGGCTTAGATGAAGACCATAAGATTTAATTCCTTTGAAAAATGTAATTTCTTGATTCGAACTCTGATTAAGGAATATTTTTTTTTCATTTAAAAAAAAACATAAAGAGCTTCCTAGCTAGTGGTTGCAAGCCCAGTTTGATCATAAACTTCAAGGTGTTCTTAATTGATAAAGTACATCTCGCCTCACTAGCGAGAAGGTCCAACTAGAAATTTTCATGCATGTGGGTTTTAAAGCTAATTTTTGAAATTGGTATTGAGGTTGCAATACCTAAAAACCTATAAATAGCCTATTCTAGAATTCAGAATGCCATCTTTGGTTGGGATAAAAAATTACGCAAAGGAATTTTATAATAAAAGATCAAGCCTTGTTTCAAACATTGTTTTTCTAACGTTGCACTGCTTCTAGACTCATCTCACATATTTGTTTTATAGGCTTCCGAGATGCTAATTGACATTGGTGTGATTCACCAACATCTAAAATATTTTAATTCACGAAAATGATCAAGTGGCTTCTGGAACAGTTGATACCAAACACCTAGCAAAGTTGTTGATTCTTCTTAAAACATAGTTCTTAGTCAACCAGAAATATAAGATGGCTTCAATAAGCCTATAAAAGATTCGGAAAATCTTACTCATGTTAGAGTCAAATAAACATCACATGGCGCAACAAAAAAACTAAAATGTGTGTAATGCTCTGCAAACGAACTTGTGGAACATATGACATTTTGAAAATGCACATGAAACAAGATATTATGATTGCATATTAAAACATGAACTCAAAGATGAATCTTGTAAATGATAACCTTAGTTAGCAGCACTCCATCAATCAATCTCTAAAAGAATGAGGTTTGAAGCAGTTATAGCAAGACAAGGAGACTTGATTTAAAATTTAAAAAGGGTGTCCCCAAGTCGACTGACTTGGGGCCTGTTGAGGTCTCAACAGTATACAATGTTATAACATGAGTGTAACTACTCATTCACTTTGGTTATTACTCTTAACCAACTCAATCATGACATACTAACTCATGAATGCATAAAAACAAATCTTTTCATAACAAATTTTTCCCACATTTGTCATATTCCCTTAAGTATTGATCACACACATGCATTCAAACATCATCAAAAACATATCAATGAAGCTAAAAACTATAATTGAAGGAATTCTTACCTAATTTTACTCAGGTCACATGTTGTATTGACATGATAAACTCCATGACATTTCTACAAATCACATAATACATTATTAACTATGATATTCTCATTTAAGTATTTATTCTAAATTCATTTTTCATAAGATATATATGCTACCTTAAAATCATATAAATATACTCTAAAAAAAAATAGAGTGTTGGGGTGATAAATGTTTCCCCTATTTTCAATATCTACCTTTGCATTCCATCCCTTTTTGAGTTTTCCTATTCTATTTTCATTGACCAATTTTAGCTAAGCACAACTTGGATTTCCTCACATAAAGCTACCTTTAAGCCTTATCAAACTCTAGAATTATTTCTTCATTCTATTGGATAATTCTCATCCAAGCTCCATTCTAATTATTAGCAATTAGTATTACCTCCAAGGTACTCCATATTCAAACATGATCTTATCATGCCTTTCATAACCCTTTTTTTAGAGTGCATGGTAGTGGCATGGCATCATGCTTTGCAACCTTTATTACTTGGCCGCTTTCCTTGATGGAATCAACATGCTAAAAACAACAAAGATATCTCGTAGAGTTCAATTACAATGAAGTATATTCTAAGGATAATATACTAAAACCTTTAATTCTATGACTTAAATACCATATACACTAAATATGGTTTATCTTTCCCTTTCTTTCTATTGGGTTGACCCAGGTTCAGATCTCAATAGGTTTCCAACAAAACCCTCAAAACCTTTCGACCCTCTTGGTAAACCAAAAGGAAACATTGCACACAAGGTGCACAATGCAGTCTCACCCAAGATAGCTTTTATGGGTGTCTGCAATACTCAGGTGTTTGTAGTCTAGGAAAGAGTGGGGATATGGGATTGTGTTATTCCTTCCTCATGCATTATACTTGTTAATTATTCAAGTACTTCTCTGATTTATTCATCTTTAAACCTATGCATGCATGATGATATTTCTAGTTTAAACATTCATTCATAAGCTAATGATCAACATAAAGTAGACATTTATTAAGAATCACACATAACACACAAGTTTACCATGGTTAATACCCTCCTGGGGCCACATCCACAAAGATCTAGCTCTATGCTCTTTTATTTATTCGGCTACAAAATCTTGTGTTGCGCGCATTAAATCTTCAGCCATACAATCAAGATGAGGGCAAGAACCTTCTATGAGGAAAACTAGATCACACCATGCTCCTTGGCATGTGACCTAAAGACTACCTTACTCGACTCTTCTACAAGACTTATTACAATCAACAATCTGCAAATAACAATAATCAACTATATTTTCCTCTACTAACCTCAACAACCAAACCACACACACATTTCTTAGACCTCCTAGGTCCTTATTTATACTACTTTATGGCTTATAGTCGTTACAATATTTTTCAAAAACCCTAACCCTATCATGGTTAGGCTTGTCTTATTGCGTGCCATGTTGTTTTTCCTCCTGCATGTTGTTTTTACTTCTTTTTTTGCATGCTACTTTCTTGCCAACTATTGCACGTGATCCAACGTTAGGTGTTTCTTTCCAAAAATTAGGTATTTCCAAAAAATATCATTTTTCCAACAATAGGCCCGTGCCCCAAAATAGGCCTTTTCTCTAAAAATAGGCTTCCTTCTCAAAATAGGCCTCCACCCAACACTTTGTGACTTGACACCTTATCCCTGGAGGAAACACTCCCTTAGTGTCCATATCCTGCAAATAATTTCCTTGCATTAAGGATATGTATTTTCCTTGCACTATGGGACTAGTTTACTTGTCCACGACACTTGTTTCCTCCATTGTACTATAACATTCTTTTATTCTTTTTTCAGGCTTTAATAATATGAAAAAGACCAAAACAATAAAAAGAAAAGAAGGGGGAGAAATGTCTATCTCTTGTGTTGGTAGTAGTCTTTCCGCCCTTGAACAAAGCACAATCTTGAGTTGGAATCTCATCATTTTTTGTTTAGTATGGCTTTAAGAGACGTTTTCTTGTTTTTTATTTTTATCTCCCTCGTTTGGTTATTATTCCAACCATATGGATAATTTGTTGATTCCTATTGTATCACAAATGTATCTCAGATAATAGTCCATGTTGCCTAAGTCCCATAATTTTTCATTATTTTGTTCAAGGGAAAGTTTCAACCTTAGTTAACCATTTTGTAGTTAGTCAGCCTTCCCAAGTCAATTAAGTCAGTATCATCATCACAATTATCTATCTCTTCATACAATTTCTTCTAAATCTTTGGCATTCCTCCACCCCTCGTCTTAGATGATGTAGGATTCCTTAATTCCTTCCTTCTAGTGAATCTCTTCCGATCGACTTTGACACATCTTTCTGTGGGCTATGGATCTAGGGTCATATTTGGTACCTTGGGGATTGCAGTTATCATTGGTAGGCTTCCTTGTTATTGACAATGGGAATACATCAATGTTCCCTGTTTAATACATTCTACCAGGTGTTTGAAATCAACTCATTTATTCACACTTGTTAGATTGTACCATGGTACCTTGATGCTGATTATCATCATTGGTGGGTTGTCTCGCGTTTGTTAATGGTATACATCAACAACAATAATCAAATGATGTCTCATTATGTTAATCTTTGACTCATCTATTCACATAGTGTAGACATGTACCATGACATATCGTTGTGAAGATCTCGGGTGAAGTATGAGAATCATGTATTTTTTTCTCCTTCATGGCTCATATGGTGCCACCTCATAGACATTGGTGCTTGCAGAAGATCATCTTGTTCTCTCCATTGGTCCTTGATATCCTCTGTTATTGATTTTGAGACATAGTTCCACTGTGTATTTATTCATGGCTAAGATCTACTTTGACAAGGATCCAGTATGTATTTTTCATGGCCATGCTTGCTACTTCATTTATATCACATGGATCCACTGTGTATTGTTTGTGGCCATGGACAATAGATATATTTCACATATACCATGGATCTGTAGTGTACTTTATTTGGAGGCCATGCTTATATCACTCCTAAGAATGGGTATGCCCGACTTGGGAAGACAATACTCTTACTTGATGTTTGTTCATGGTTGTTGTTCTTGGATCAGTTGTTCAGGGACTTTCATGGGTTTACTTCAATGCATCCTCAGCTCTGAGAGTTTATAATGTATTTCGGCCATCATTTTTCCCTTATGACCTCACACATTATGGGGAAAGATCTATTATAGCACAAAATTCAAGACCTATGCATTTGTGCCATGGCCTAGAACCTTTTCCCTTGGCTTTATAGACAAATTCCCAACTTGCCTTATGCAAATCTTCTAAAAAACATGTCTTTTTCACATATTTGCAGTCTCCTTTGGTGCAAAGTGAGAACATCCATGAATTGCCAGTGTAACACCCACAGATTCCCTAAAAAATAAGGAAAAATAAAATAATTCTAAGTTTTCACACGGTTTTTTCGGTTGGGCTCGTTTCCCAATGTTCCCATGCCCGTACAAAATGAATTCCAAGTTCCCTAACTCCTTGGGAAAGACATAAAATCATAATTGATGGATAGAATGAGAACAAGTATTTTGGTGCAAGTTTATGTTGTTAAAACCTAGCAAGCTTCCCTACTCCTTTTATCCTATGAGTATCATCCCCCAACCTGGAAACTCCTTTTCCAGTGTTTCTTCCTTTTTATATAGTCATAAGGTGTATCCTTATCCTTATTGGGCTATTTGAGGAAGATCCTCATTGCCGAGTAGACGCTTGAAGGATCTGTGGAGGAACCAGAGTGGTTGGCTCCAAAGAAATTCAAGAAGCGAGTTAGGTTGAAACTAACTTTGATATTTGGTGTTAATAGAAAATTTCTCTTTCCCTCCCATTTTGTGTTCATTGCAGTATTGTATGTTATCACTCTCATATTTGATTTGGATATAACACATGATATATATGGTACTTGAGTACATAACTACCTCGATGCAACATTTGTCTTGATTTCATTTTGTAGGTTTGTTCCGACAAAGGTCATGAGCGCTTCAAGAAACAAGAGCAAGGATGGACATCGAACGAAGGGTTTAAGGTGCACACTTTCTCCTTCTCTCTATCCCTACTCTCTGCTATTAAAAAGTAGTTATTTCTCATTTTCCATATTTGTTTGTGAGCGAAGATTTCAATATCCACAATCCAATCTCGATCTATAGTGACTTGACCCAAAGTCATGGGGGAAATATCCCACCAACAACAACTCATAAAACCATCAAGAATGAGGGACTTCGAAGGTAGATCCAATAGAAAAATATAATAATATCGTTGCCCAGCCTTGTTGTTCTTGATCATATATATGGATGAAGTATGAGAAAACCCATCATATCTGAAAAAATATGTAAATCCATGACTCATGGCCAACTGCACCTGTATGTGAACATGAAAATTTTTGCAATAATCCCAAGGTCTACATGTTGGTTTCTTCAAAAAATTGCCTCTTCGAAACCATTATCACTAGATGGATTTTCTTGAATGCGAAAGTCGTGAGTTAGGGAATTCCATCAATGAAACATTTATGCTATCATATGGCCATGAAAAATCCCTTCATGTACCTTTAAATCATCCTCATTGATGAGATGACACGGTTGTTCCTACATTGTGAGGTTATATTTACATTCATTGATAAACTTTGGTTTTCCACAAGACTAGAACTATGAAATCTTATCTTTGAAACCATCATCATCTGTGTTGTAAATGGGATCCCTGTTGAAATAAAAGATTTATTTATCCCATTTATGTCTTTCAATATGGAGAAGAACATCAATATTTTCAGACTCTTTGTCATCATGATCTTCATCAAATAATGATATCACCATAATTTATACTTTCCTCTTCCAAGATGCAAAAGGATGAAATAAAACTAAAAATATTGGAAAGGAGTGTAACATATCAAACCCTTTCTTTCATGTGGCGAAGAACAGATGGAGGCTTCGATTCATTTTTCATCAAGGTTCTCTTCACGTACTTGATCTTGAAATGTATCTTGATTTCCAATGGAAGCATGAGAAAACTCTTCTTCATCATTTTCTTCATGAGGATTTGCAAAAATATTATTAATGAACTCATCATCGTCAAGAGAAGAATAAGGTGATTCTTGAGGATTTTCTTCAACAACATCATCTTCACTAATAACATCATAAATTTACTTGACATATTTGACCTGGGGTTCCTGTTCCTTATCCAACTATGGAATGTTATGAAATAAAGTATCATGGAAGGGAGGACAGGGATGACCCTCATCAAGTAGATCATCATCATGCTTGAGGAGATGAGGCTTAACATATTTTTTGCAACATAATCGTACAAGAAAATGTATGTATGCTTTGTTTCCTCTGTTCCCACAAGAAGATCACTTGAGGAGTTATCATATTCCATCATTAGTTTGTTGAGCTTATCCCCTATTCTTCTTAGCAAATCCAGAAAGACATGATAATATCCAACTTCTTAATAACCATAGATCCAATGCTTTTGAAACCCTTGTATTAACTATGGAAACAATTTTATCTCTTTATTATTCAAACAACAATATCCATACCATGCATCTTTCCCTTGCATTGAAAATGAAAATGCTTTCATTAAGGTTTGTTCTTAAACAATGTTATTCTCTACCAGATAACCCATGAAAGATGCAAGGTCTCTTGAATCCAACCATGGATTTCCATCAAACATTGGGACCTGATTATTCCATGCATCAAAATGAATCTCACTTGAACATAATAAAAAACATGCAAAATCCAAAGGAGCAAACAAATCTCCCCAAAAAATTCCTTTGTTAGAGGCCATGTTTGAAACACACACAGTGATGATTTATTAATACCAGAGAATTGCATACAAATCATACAAATACCAAATATGTGGAGTCACCAATATAACATTATAATTATGAGAATTTGGGTTCATAGATAACTTACCTATGCTTTGAATCAATCCAAGTTAGCTTTCAATATTACTTTATGATAATTTCCTCTTGCAATGTACCTCTTTATATTTTCTTTGAGCAGAGTCACCATACGAGACCAATCAAGTTAGTTATAATAATAATTTCATCCAGATACAAATACAATAAAAGTTACTCACAACCCAGGGGATGCAAGAAAATAGTTCAATCCTTCCATGGATAATATCATATATGGAAACAAACCAACAAGGACATCCCTTCCAACAATGCCAAAAAATGTTACTACCCAAATTATCACCCTATTAATAGCTCCACTTGTGGTGTTAAGGAGGTAAGCATAGGTGGGAAATGCAATGATGTAACCTTAGAACCTTCCCCCTTCACTTTAGGCTATCTCCTAGAATCCATGAAGGGTATCCCAATCTAAGTCAAGTAAACATGTCAAATAAGTCATTGTATTGTGAGAGATCCACTTCAACAAACAACACCTCAATATACCATTATATAAACTAGTGCCGAATAAGTGATAAGATGCCTTAGACAATATTCAATAGAAGTGAAGAGCATAAACCACCCAATATAATGGGGGTTAGGAGCTAATGATTACATGTTTAGTATGAAATATGATATATTAAATGAAAAACAACACTTACAAATTACAATATTAATCAATATGTACTCATGATCTTTTCATAAACTTGTAAGAATAGATGGTTATTCCCCTTAGGGTTTCACTAGGAGAATCTCTAGATAAAAGATAAATTCAAATAGCAACTAGGATATGAATGTCACAACTAGATATGTAAACCCTTGTCTAATCAAGACAAATCATGAAAACCAAGTCCCTACAAGAAGGATTTCCTGAAGGAAATATCCTTCACCAATAATATCAACAAAAGATTAGAGAGAATACTTAAAACCCTTGTCAAGGAGAATAAAAATAATCAAGACAAGAGACTAAGCACTCACCAAAACATCTTAAGGAAGACGAAAGAAATACAAACCCTAGACATCTTCCTTCCAAGTAGTTGAGTAACTCTTTAATGGATCAATCTTTTTATATTTATTAGTAGTCTCATATATTCATGGTAAAATCTTTGAAGAACCAAGAAGAATAACCAATAAAGAATGAGCTCCAAGAATTGACACTAAAACACTAAATAAAAAACCTTCTACTAATGACTTGGAATGATGGCCAACAATTCGCACCAAATTGAATGACAATAATGCCTTTATTTATAGATAACACATTAATCTCCATCTCATTTTTTATTCCCCAAATTAATCCTAAGGAAATAAAATAAAAAAGTAAAATAAAAAAGACTTGAAATCCACATAAATTAAAGAATAAGCAAAATTACATTTAAATGATTTAAATGATGCTTTAGTGCATGAAATCCTTATAAGAGGGGACGACACCCTTGAAGGGGGGGCGATTTTGATTTAAATGATGCTTTAGTGCATGAAATCCTTATAAGAGGGGACGACACCCTTGAAGGGGGAGAGATTTTCCTTAGATCCTTAAAGTTCTCATGGACAAGGTGTTAAAACCATACTTAGGAAATATCCCAAACTTTAATGTTATCCTCCTTTAATCCTACGATCTCATTAAAAGGTGGAACGATACCCTTGAGTGTGGACAAATCATTAAAATGGGACGTCAGTCTTCTTAACATGCACTTTATGTGTATTCCACATTATAAAAAGGTATTTTTTAGTTATGTCCACTTTATCAAAGTGAGTGCCACATCACTTTTAAAACTATAATCCTTTATAACCATCCAAAAGTGTCATGCCAATTTTTTTTAATGCTCCAAAGTGCCCTTGATTTGTCATAAACATTAAGCGTGGGTTGTTCCTCATTAAAAAAAAAAATGATAATAAGATTAAAAACATGAACAATTGTTGGATTATTGAGGGGGGTGAATTAATAATAGAGTAATTATAATCCTTTTTCTCTAAATAATCCAGGTGTTATATTAATGTAGAATTATTATTCAATAATGAGTAATAGTAAATGAACAATCACACACATACATAGTACATCAGTGTTTTACGTGGAAACTTAAATCGGGAGAAATCCACAAAATTATTTTCTTATATGTCTTTAAGAATTACATTGATTGGAAGCACCAACTTCCTTTGTTTTCTAGCTGCAACTGGAAGGAGGCTCCAACCCCCTAGTTTCCCAGGCTACAACCTGAGGGAATCTCCAACTCCCCAATTCTTTGGCTACAACCAGAAGGGGGCTACAACCCCCTTTGTTCTCCGGCTACAACTGGAAGGTGGCTACAACCACCTGTCCTTGCCCTGTCCAACAGCCCTGAAGTATAAGTAGAATGATGGAACCACTGTCAATATGTCATTGTGAGATATACTGGTGTACAATTGTAACAACCTATACCACTGACCAATATCCAATCTGTACAACTGCCCTGTAATCAATTTGTACCTGAACTGAACATGTATCTACAAAACTTACAACCGATACGCGACCTATAGTTTTGCAGTTTGCGTATGTATGCGCCCTATCTATTATGCAACTCGCGTATGTACGCTACCAAACTGTTATGAAACCTGCGTATGCCTTCTAAAAACTAGGGTTTCCTTTTCTTGAAAACTTCTGACCTTCTATAACTTCATTCACATAGATCTATAACCTGTCACTGTATCCAAAATGTAACTATACCCTGATCATACATCCTCATATATAACCTTTACTCAAGACAAGTATGTATTTCTCTAGTCATGTATCATATATGTATGTGTAATCATGAACAAGTATAATATCCCTCACATGATCTTAGTCATCAACCCCTTTTTGATATTTAGTCTCTCAATACATCAACTACTACACAAATACAAGCTCTCAACCACGTACCATAAAAACCCTTAGCCATATGCCAAGAAATACAAGATGTTCCTCATAAGAAGTATCAATGATGAATATACAAACACTCTATTTCTGTAGATCTGAGTTATGCAGAATATTCCATGAAGCCTCTAGTCTCTCTAGGGAGAATCCTCAAATCTCCATTGCCATTCCTCATGCATACATCAAAATCTAGCTATTCAGAGAAATAAGACATACCTTTTGAAGCAATGGATGGATCTAATGTATATGAGCACTTTAGACCTTCCTGGGATCTTGATCTCATAATATAGAACCTTTGCATCTTCATCTCTTCAAGTTTCCATGGATTTACCAACATGTACGCACGTTGTACACAGACAACCCGCGTATAACTCAACATGTATGCAGCTTGTACATAGACAACCCGCGTATAACTCAATATGTACGCACCTTGTACACAGACAACCCACGTACATGTCAGAAAATAGGGTTTTGTTGTAATTCTGAGAATTTCGTCGTCAACCCTTTGTGCTACCTCAGACATTCACCACTTCAAATGTATCCACAAGTATTTACAAGAAGCTTTACACAAGAAAATAGATATACAATATGTACAAGTGTGTGTATAATGAGTGAGATTTGCCTCTTATTTATATCTTCATGTAGCCTTACATTTTCCTTATTTTAGGGCTTCTTCATTTAAAATAATTTCTTTTGAAAAGCACTTTGACCCTTGGGGTCTTCTATAAGACTTATGAGAGGTTCTACAAATTCATATGGTCATAACTCTCTAACTGTGAGGAGTTATGTGACGTTCCACATACCACTGGAAACAACATAACAAGCACTATGCATCTAGGATAGTTTCACTGACAAATTCACTGCCCTTCATCTTATTATTCTTCAAATAAGCATGGGTTCTCTCACTCCGCAAAGAATCTTCTCATGAGGGCTTTCACCATAAGGGGACCACTTTGGAGTTCATCCATTTACTTATTATCAACCATGAAAAGACAATAATGAGTCATATTTACATCAAACAATCTTGGGTCCATTACCCAAACCTTGTGCTACAGGGATTTCTTCAAGGGTTGACATCAATGAAAACCAACCTTAATAAACAATATCCCCCTTTGGCATTGATGGAAACACTCTGATGCAATACTAAAATCATATCATTCATGCTCCCCCTGGAACCATGCATCTGTCCTATGTATTTGATAAATATGCTCCCCCTAAAACCATGCCTCTGTCCTCTGCATCTGATAAATCTCTCCCCCTTTGTCATCAATGGCAAAGGTATCTTTCCATCTGGGGTTGCTCCCCCTGATTGAACTATCCTCTTATGGTGCTTGCTCGTGTAAATCTAAGACATATAAGATAAGCATTCAAAAAGCATTCATTTTGGAGTAGAAATAACTCCATGTCTCTAGCGAAGATATTCGAAGGATTACCGTAGAAGTGGTTTTGTGAATATGTCTGCCACTTGTTCTTTTGTGCCCACATACTCAAGTCTGATCTTTTCTGCAACATTCTTCCGTAGAAAGTGATACTTTATTGGAATGTGCTTCGTCTTGGAGTGAATCACCGGGTTCTTCGAGATATTGATGGCACTTGTATTATCACAATAGATTGGAATGGGCTCATCATACTCAACCTATATATATATCAGAGTTTGTTTCATTCGAAGAACCTATGTACAACATGATGTTGCTGCAATATACTTTGCCTTGGCTGTAGATAAGGATACGAATGATTGTTTCTTTCTTAGCCATGATACTAAAAACTCACCCAATTAGAATGATGCTCCATTGGTGCTTCGTCGATCATCAATACAATCTGCCCAATATGCATCTGTGTAGGAAATAAGTGATAGATCATTTCCTTTTGGATACCATAATCCAAACTCTTATGTTCCTTTGAGATATCTGAAAATCCTCTTCACTGCTAACACATGTGACTCCTTTGATGCTACTTGAAATCATGCCACCTATCCAACTGCATGCATTACATCTAGTCTGGATAATGTGACATATAGTACGCTACCAATCATTGACCAGTATTGCCTCTGATATGTAAACTTCGAATCATCATGTTTTCTCAACTTGCAACTGGTTTGCATTGGAGTGATAACTGGTTTTCAATCTTCCATTCTGAACCTCTTTAGAATTTCTTTGATATACTTGGTTTGAGAAATAAAGATTTCTTGGTTTCTTTGATGTATATGAATTCCCAAAAAGAAGGATAGTTCTCCAAGTAACGACATTTCAAATTCATTTTGCATATCTTTTGCAAATTTTTGGCTTAACCTGCCATCATCACTACCAAAAATAATATCATCAACATAAACTTCAATTAATAAAATATTACCTTGACTTACCTTGATGTAGAGGTTACTGTCTTCACTTCCTTTTCTGAACCCTGCTTGTTGCAGATACTTATCTAGTCTAGAGTACCATGCTCTAGGATCCTGTCTTATACCATACAAGGGCTTCTTTAATTTACACACATAATGTGCATTCTATGACAACTGAAATCCTTCTCGTTGTTCAATGTAGACTTCTTCTTCAAGTTCCCCATTCAGAAAAGTTGATTTTATGTCCATCTGATATACTTTAACATTTTTGGAGCATGCATAGGCTAAAATAAAATAGATTGCTTCCATTCTAGAAACTGGGGCAAATGTCTCTTCAAAGTCGATTCCTTCAATCTGTGGATATCCTTTACATACCAATCTAGCTTTGTTCCTTGTAACTTGTCCATCTTCATTTAATTTATTCTTAAAAACCCATTTTGTGTCGATCAAATTCTTATTCTTTGGTCTTGGAACCAATTCCCAAGTGTCATTTTTCTCTATTTGATCCAATTCTTTAGCCATGGCCTTATTCCAAAATTCATCCTTGTTGGCTTCTTCAAAACAATTTGGTTCAATTGTAGATAAAAGTGCTGGGTGTGTTTGTTCTTGTGAACATATTTTTCTTCTAGTCTCAACTCCTGTATCTTTGTTTCCAATAATCTGATCTGAAGGATGATTCCTCTGTACTCATTTTCTAGGTGTCTTTGGAGATACTTGCTGAACTTTCTCTTTTGTTTCTGTCGGTTTCTCTTCGTCTTCCTCTTCTATTTAATCTTCTGCTTCTTCTTCGAAAAGTTGTTCCATTGATTTATTTTCTTCTTCCTTTGATTCTAGTCTGTTTGTTTCATCAATTGTTAGGTTGACGCTTTCCACAACTTTGTTCAATCTTAGATTGTAACACTTGTATTCTTTCCTTGTACTTGAGTAACAAACAAGTAGTTCTTTTTCCACATGAGAGTCAAACTTTCCCATTCTTCCATATTCTCTTTTGATGTAGCATTTGCTTCCAAAAACTCTGAAGTTCTTCACATTTGCTGGTCTTCCTTTCCATAACTCGTAGGGAGTTTTATCAATGTTGTTTCTGAGCATTAATCTATTTTGTATTTGAACTATTGTATGCACTACCTGTGTTCAAAATATATCTGTCAAATTGGAATCGATTAGCATTGTTCAAACCATTTCATGTACTATCTTGTTCTTTCTTTCAACAACTCCATTATATTGAGGTGTCCTAGCAATAGATAATTTCTTTTTTATTCCATGACTGCTGCAGTAGTCCATAAATTCTTTTGAAGTGAACTCTCCTCCATTATCAGATGTCAAGCATTTGATTCTTGTATCCATATCATTTTCAATCATTTCCTTTTAGATCTTGAAGTTTTCAAAAGCTTCTCACTTGTTCTTGAGAAAACAAACTGCAGTCATTCTTGTATGATCATCAAATAATAACATAAAGTATCTCTCATATTTTAAATCCCTTTGTTGTAGTTGGTACAACTAGATCAATATGCACAATTTCTAGTGGTCTTGTTGTTGAATATTCCTTTGATTTGAACCTGGTCTTTGTTTTCTTTCCTTGTTGACAATGCTTTCATAAAGTGTTGGTTTGTTTCGTGATCTGGGGCATTTCTATGAATTCTTCTCTTTTGTTGACTTTGACAAGGTTATCAAAATGCATGTGACCCATTCTTTTGTGCCATATACAACTTTCATGTTCCTTTCCAAGACAACACTTTTCATTTCCAATTTCACTTAACACATATATGTTGTTTGAAGTTCTCGCAATTGTACCGACCAATTTCTATGGACCTTCTCTTCTTATATCACATTTTTGTGAATCGAAAGTAACTTTATGACCTTGGTCACACATTTGACTCACACTTAGAAGATTATGTTTCATATCTTCTACCAGTAGAACATTTTGTGCCTTTTCCTTCTTGTTCCCAATTCGGAATGTGCCTTCTCCAATGATTTTGGATGAATTATCATTTCCAAAGGAGAATGATCCATTTCTTTCCTTTCGCAATGTAATAAATTTGTCTCTATCACATGTCATGTGTTTTGAACACCCACTGTCAACATACCAGCCGTGTTTCTTTTGATTACCTTGTGGACTGACTGTGCATTCTTCATTGCTATATTGATCTTTATTTCTTATCCATGTCATTTTTTGAGGTTCTTGGCTGTGACTGTTGTTATTATGTTGATGTTCTTTAGGAGGAACTGTCATTCTGCAATCTTTGGCCATGTGTCCAAAATTGTTACATTTGTAACATTCCACTTCAGTGCTCAAAGATTCAAACATGTTGTAACTTCTTCTTTGTGTTTCACTAGGTCTTCTTGAATAACCCCTTTGTGTATGACTCTCAAAGTTGTTATTGTTCTTGTTGTTAGCTCTGCAATTCACATCTTTATGTCCAAAATTATTACATGCATAACATAAAACAAAAAATATAGTTTGATACCTGGGAGTTGAAGATCTTTTGAAAGGAGGTGCTCTTATGAATCCGTCTTCTTCTTGAGGCCTATTTGTCTATTGTTGATTCTGAAATCTCAATCTTCTCGGTGGAGGAGTGCCTCTGTAATCTTCCTTGTATATCTTCCTATCCCCTTTGATTGTTTCTGCATAGATATTTGGATTTGTTTCTTGCTCTGTTGTTTTGGAGCTTGATCCCTTTTCTGTCTGATTGTATGCAAGTCCAGACTTGTCAAGATGATATTTTTTACTGCTAAGAATGTCATCCAAAACTTTTGAGCTATTATGCATATTTTTCTTTTGAATATCTTTTCTTAGTGTGACAATATCTGCTTCCAAGTTTCCAATGATCTTGTCATTTTCTTCTAGTTGTTCTTTGAGTGCTTCTTCAATGCTTTTATACTCTTCTATTTGAACCTTCAATTTTGTGATCATTTGTTCTAGTTCTCGAGTGTCATTTTTCTTGTCTAGTTCTTCTTGTAGTTTCTTGTTTTTCTTCTTTTCTCTTCTGATAACTTCTATGGCACACATTAATTCTTCTCAATATTCAACTTCTGCCTCTTCAATTTCATCTTCTACTTCTTCATATCCTTCTTCCGCTTCTTCATATTCTTCTTCAGATTCTTCTTTGTCGAAATCTTTTACTGCCATGAATATAACTCTTCATGTCTCACTGTCACTGATTTCATCTTCATCTGATGATGAGATGTCTTTTTTTATGCATAATCTTTTCTTGAAATCTTTCTTTGTAGTTCTTTTGCCTTTATATGTGTGTTTGCCTTTTGAGTAACCTTCATCATTTCCTTTTTTCTTATGAGGACATTTGTTAGCAAAATGACCAATACCATCACAATTAAAACAAATTAAAGGAATCTTACCTCTATACCTATCGTTGGTTCCCTTATTCAGTTTTTTTATGAAGTTGGCCACTTCTTCATCATTTTCTGAGACGTCATTGTTGCTGCTATATTCTTCTTGTTCCTTCTTCTTTTTCTTTGATCTTTTGGATGCTTTGAAGGTTGCTTCTTTTACATCTGGATTTTCCTGTTCATTTCTCATTTCATATGCTGTGAAGATTCCATGCAGTTCATCCATGCTTATGGAGTTTAGATTTGATATTTCTTTTAGTGTTGATATCTTAGGGTTGAATCTAATAGGAAGAGATCTAATAGGGTTGAAATGATCTTTTTTATATGTCTTGAAGAATTACATTAATTGGAAGCACCAACTTCCTTTGTTTTCCATATGCAACTGGAGGGAGGCTCCAACCCCCTAGTTTCTTAGGCTACAACCTAAGGGAAACTCAAACTCCCCAATTCTCTAGCTATAACCAGAAGGAGGCTACAACCCCCTATGTTCTTCGGCTACAACCGGAAGGTGGCTACGACCACCTGTCCTTGCTCCATC
Organism: Picea engelmannii; assembly: GCA_009831015.1. Classification (NCBI taxonomy): domain Eukaryota; kingdom Viridiplantae; phylum Streptophyta; class Pinopsida; order Pinales; family Pinaceae; genus Picea; species Picea engelmannii. Next base: position 63,209 of record ML815327.1, read on the forward strand.
CAACCACCCTAAACTATAAGTAGAATGATGGAACCACTGTCAATATGTCACTGTGAGATATACTATTGTACAACTGTAACAACTTGTACCATTGACATGTATCCAATCTGTACAACTTCCCTGTAATCAATTTGTACCTAAACTGAACATGTATCTACAAAAATTACAAAATATACGTGACCTGTAGTGTTGCAAACTGCACATGTACATGCCCTATCTTTTATGCAACCCACGTATGTATGCTACCAAACTGTTATGCAACATGCATATGCCTTCTGAAAACTAGGGTTTCCTTTTCTTGAAAACTTCTGACCTTCTGTAACTTCATTCACATAGATATGTAACCTATCACTGTATCCAGACTGTAACTGTACCCTGATCATGCATCCTCATATATAACCTTTATTCAAGACAAGTATGTCTTTCTCTAGTCATGTGTCATATAGGTATGTGTAATCATGAACAAGTATAATATCCCTCACATGATCTTAGTCATCAACCCCTTTTTGGTATCCAGTCTCTCAATACATCAACTACTACACAAATACAAGCTCTCAACCATGTACCATAAAAACCCTTAGCCATATGACAAGAAATACAAGATGTGCCTCACAAGAAGTATCAATGATGAATATACTAGCACTGTATTTCTATAGATTTGACTTATGAAGAAGATCCCATTTTCCACTAGTCTCTCTAGAGAGAATCCTCAAATCTCCATTGCAATTCCTCATGCATACATCAAAATCCAACTATTCATAGAAATAAGACATACCTTTTGAACCAATGGATGGATCTGATGTATCTGAGCACTTTATACCTTCTTGGGATCTTGATCTCATAGCCTAGAACCTCTGCATCTTCATCTCTTCAAGTTTCCATGTTTCCATGGATTTACCAACATGTACGCACCTTGTACACAAACAACCTACGTATAACTCAACATGTACACAACTTGTACACAGACAACCCGCGTATAACTCAACATGTACACACCTTGTACATAGACAACCCGCGTACACCTCAGAAAATAGGGTTTTGCTATAATTCCGAGAATTTCTCCATCAACCCTTCCTGATACCTCAGACGTTCACCACTTCAAATGTATCCACAAGTATTTACAAGAAGATTTACACAAGAAAATAGATATACAATATGTACAAGTGTGTGTATAATGAATGAGCTTTGCCTCTTATTTATATCTTCATGTAGCCTTACACTTTCCTTATTTTAGGGCTTCTTCATTTAAAATAATTTCTTTTCCAAATCTCTTTGACCCTTGGGGGATTCTATAAGACTTATGAGGGGTTCTCCAACTTCATATGGCCATAACTCTCTAACCGTGAGGAGTTATGTGACGTTCCACATACCACCGGAAATGACATGACAAGCACTATCCATATAGGATAGTTTTACTGACAAATTAACTGTCCTTCATCTCATTATTCTTCAAATAATCATGGGTTTTCTCACTCCACAAAGCGTCTTCTCGTGAGGTCTTTCACCATAAGGGGACCACTTTGGAATTCATCCATTTTTACTTCTTATCAACCATGAAAAGACAATAATGAGTCATCTTTACATCAAACAATCTTGGGTCCATTACCCAAACCTTGTGCTACGGGGATTTCTTCAAGGGTTGACATCAATGACAACCAACCTTAATCAACAGAATGACCAATGATAATAAGTTCAAAATAACATGCATGAATGTCCACTAAGAGGGGATACCAACTAACCAAAACTTGTACATCAATCATCTCAATAACTTGTACATCAATCATATCAATATGACTAGATACAAAGAAATCATCACACTTTAAGTTTATTAGAGTGGTCACATTACATGAAAAATGTAGGTCACACTACAGATAATATGAGCTATAAAAAAACCAACAAATAAGCTTAGGTAATCTACTTAGTACATTGACATGTGCATCATGAAACTTCACCTACAATTAGAATTGGTTCATGGAGTATATTGATTGTTCCTCCAAGGATCCAATGATCTTCAATGGAGGGGAAGAGTACATAGTAGTTGCCAAAGAGAATGTGAAAATTTACTTTATAGGTAAAATATTGATTTTCCTTAATGTGTACTATGTTCCAGGCATGGATCTTAATCTAATATCATTTAGTCATATTATGAGTCATTTCTCTCAACTAGATGTTGAATTTAGAAATCACAAATGACATATAGCTAACAAAGAGACCAAAAAAGCTATTTCTCTTGGTGTGGAGGATCATGGAGGACCAACCATCTTAAGGTCTTTGGTTCTACTTCTTACATCAAGATTCGAGATAAGAATAGAGTCAAATTATACCCTAAGTGCAAGAAACCAATGATCACATGGTACAAAGATAGTCATAAAGCCTACAAATTGGCTGATGTTGATACCTATTACTTGAGATTCAATATATATTCCATAGTTGATGATGAAGTTGGACCATTCAAAACTTTGTCAGAGATCAAAACCATGAAATAAGAGCTTGTTAGGCTAAGGATTTATGCATTAAGATTCAAGCATCTCCACCTAAAAGGGGGGAGGATTCTAAGAATGAGGCATTTTTAGGATCTGATTTGATGATATTGATATAGGTAATGGTAGCCCATATTATGGTGACAACTTCAATGGGGAGATCCCAATAAGAGACTCAAGTGGTGGCACAACACCATTGGATATGTTCTGGTAGGTGAACTAATTAAGGGATGATCATTGAGATGTAAGAGAAAACAAAACCCAAACATGATTAACTTTGCTCCAATGGCTAGTGTTTAGGAAGTATATGAGCCACAAGTGTTCAAGGAGGCAAAAAGGAGACTTGAATGGGAGAAGGACATGGTAAGTAAGCATGAAATTTTGATGAAAAATTAGAATGAGGATATTAGAGAGCTTCCACTAGGGAAGAAACCCATTAGCGACAAATGGGTATACAAGCTCAAGTACAAGACACATGACATACTTCACAACTACATGGCATGGTTGGTTGAAAAAAGGTTCTCTTAGTGAGAGGGCATTGGCTATGAGGAGACCTTTTCTTGTACATCAAACATGAGCACCATCCAATTAGTTATATCCATAACAACACAATTTAGCTGGAAGGTCCATTACATGGATGTTAAGAGTGCCTTCCTTAATGGATATTTGGAGGGAAAATCATACATGTATCAACCATAGGGGTTTTAGGTTCTAGGGAAGGAACATATTGTTTGTGCACTAAATAAAGATCCATATGGCCTAAAATTATCATCTTTGGCATGGTACAATTAGATTCATAGGTAATTTCATGAATAGGGGTTCCAACAAAGTCTTTAATATTATAATCTATACATAAAAAGCATTGGTAGTGATATCATTCTATTGACTATTTATATCTATGACACCAATGAACAAATAAAATATATATGAGTAAATATTTTTACATGACTAATATAGGCGTCCTACATTATTGTCTAGGTGTAGAAGTTTAGCAAACATGCAACAACATTTTTGTCTCAAAAACAAATATGGTAGTAGTTTTCTTGACAAGTTCAAAAGACAAATTAAAAAATATCATCTATATCTATGGAGAAAGGGTTGAAGCTTTCAACCAAGACCAACTTGAAGGAAATTAGTGTGTCAATTTATAGGTAACTAGTAGGGCCCTTGATATCTTACAACCAATAGACCTTATTTAAGTTATGTTGAGAGCTTCATTTCTAGATTCACAATAGCACTAAAGATAAAGCATTAGACTACATAGAGTGTTGAGGTATGTGAAAGAGACACTTGATATTGGTATTATGTATAAAATAAGAAAATACCCTAGGTTATGTGGGTACATAGATTCATATTGGGAAATTTGTGTGGATGATAGAAAATGAAAATTTGGATATGTATTCATCCTTGGAATGGGTGTAGCCACAAGTACCAGCAAGAAGCAACATGAAATATCCCTTTCATCAATACAAGTAGAATATTTAGGAGTAGTGAAAGGATCATGTGAGGTATTGTTTCTTAGGAGGACACTTTTAACATGAAGATGCAACAAATAGAGCCAACACCCTTGTTCTATTATGATCAAGGGGTGCTCAAACTAGCCAAGAATATAGTCTTCCACAAGAATACCAAGAATGTTGAGATACATTTCCATTTCATAAGACAATTTATAGAGGATGGATCTATTGAGACATAGTACTATCTCATAGAGGACCAAATTGCATACATTTTTACCAAGTCTTTGGGTCTTGAAAAATATGTAAAATTCTAAGATAAACTTGGTGTAGTTAGTATATTGACCATTAAGAAAGGGGTTAAAGTAAACATATTATAATGGTCAATTATATATTATACATAGGCATTGATATAGCCAGTTTGACTTTATGTTATTTTATTTCTCATGTTTTATTTTAGATTAGTGTGTTTCTTGGTCTATCCCATAATCATAAAGTAAATTGTTTTAATTAACTTGTAGCCTTTTATAAAAAATATTTTTCTTTCTCATTATATATGGGATCTTGGTTATCTTTATGTGTTCATGTTATAATTATATTAAAGAGATACACAATGATATTTAGGTTTTGAACATATTGTGTGGTTTAACGTGGAGTATTGCTTGAGCTATGGTAATCTATAAATTCTATGGTGATATATAACTAGCATACCCTCGAAGCGGGGGAAGGGAACTCCAAAAAAATCTAAGTAATATATGCTTTTATGACCATCATACTATTTAGTAAGAGAACAAATAATGAAACAAAGATGATATTGTTTTTATGACCATCACAATATTTAGTGAGAAAACAAATATTGAAATAAAGATAATATAGAGAAATGAAGGATGTAATCAAATTTTCTAAGTATATTGTAAAAACAAAAGATTTAGATACATCTAATTACAATCTGATATGAAAATGCAATAAAATAGATATCAACTTTTATTATCCTAGTAAATACAAAACCATGTCATTGACTAATTTTACATTAATTGTTTTTAAGATAAATTAGATATATCTTGTCAAGAGGAAACACCTAGATATTCCTCACATTATGTTTTAAATATGTAATGAGTTCAAAAGCTAAATATGGTTACATTATTGTTAAAATTGTAAACTTGTAAACATTGAGAGTTGTCTACTTTGAGGTCAATTTAAATTTTCACATGAATTACAATTTTGTTAGATCTAGGGGGGAAATGATACGTCTTTCTCTTAGGAAGAAAGCAAAGGTTTTTATTCTTGTTTCAAAACTTGGCCATGAGGGTTTGCAAGGTTGACTTTCAAACCCGATGAGAAAATCAACAAGTATTTTTATAAGTTTCTATATCCATACATGAAAAAAATTATTATTTTACTTATTGATTTTTGTTTATTCTGAATCAAACTCTTACTATAAGGCCTTGTTGAATTTTGTAACTATGGTTTCTACCTATTTCCATTCCCTCTAAGAAAATGTATATTTATTTCCACTATAGGAAAATTTATTTTTAAGGAAATGAGAATTCATTCTATAAATTTTAATACCAAGATAAACTCCTTACAATTTTAATCTAAATTTTCAACATTTTATTTTTTCACTTTTATAAAGTATTGTTGTTTAACTTCTTTCACTGCCATTTTTTAAATTTGTAAAACTTGTTAAAAAATATAAACTCTTCCTTGTTTCATTAAAAAGAATCAAGTCTTCTCATAATTTGTTGGTGTTTCATTAAAAATAGTGGACTCTTCTCATAATTTGTTGTTTAATTAAAAAAGTCAACTCTTCTCATAATTGGTTGATGATATAATAAGCCAATTTTTAAAATAAATAATAATTGTCTCCTCACATTTTTAAAGTATTTTTTTTATTTTTATTAATGTTTTTTTTATTAAATTGATATTTACATAATTATTTAACCTTGCAAATTTGTTGTCAACAAGATTGCAGTTTGTAAATTTAATAGTTATTGGAACGAATTCTCCCAAATTCCTAACAGAATAAATACCCTTTATAATAGGCCATCTCCTTTTTTGAAGAAACAATTGTGAGTAGGCCATCTCCTTTTCTGAAGCAACAATTGTGAATTGTGTGAGGTCCTGGAAGTGTGAGCGACACCAAGCAATAAATTAGTTTAAAATGCGAGAATTAAATTGAAAAAGAGCTTGTTTGTATTTTTTGTGGGCTGAACAAAAAACAAATTACTCGACCTTCATGTGAATGTTAGTAAAACACTTCCCTTGAGTGATTCAATGTTATGAACCTCACCTCGCATGAATTTTTTTTAAATGGTATTGAAATTTTTTAAAAAGTAAATATAACAATAGCACTAATTTTAAGCTAAAGGGGGCTTGGGCAAGAGTATAAGCTATCCAATCTTCAATCTCTTTTGTGCTACTCTTCCCTTGCACCGTTACTCTGGCCACAATTTCTTTGGTCACTTGTTCGAGTAGTTGTTGTTGTGGGCGCTAGACTTCTGGATGAAAGTAGGAGTCGCCTAGCCTACCCATACAAGCAAGCTCGTGAATATATATGTTAAGGTATGTGATTCTTCCAATCTATGAAATGATATAATAAGTAATTGAGATATTATTTATACAACACTATGTTTACAATCCTAGGAAAAAAAATGTTATCTGCACAAATGCATGGATAAGATGTTAAAGACAGTTACATAGTGGATGTCAAGTAAGTCGTGCCATTAGATAATTTATTGTTTACAACGGATGGGATCACGTGATTGGAATTTAATAGGCACAATAAATTTGGATTTAGTTGAACGCACCACTAGAAGGAAAGGTGGTGTATAGACGACGCTCCCAAAACAAGGACTCACATGAAATTGGATTCACATTGAATTACTCACGATAGACTAGAGAAGATTCATGGATGCAGAGCAAGAAATTTGCTCATATCATTCCAAATACAAGATTTTCAAGAAGAAAAACCACCAAGTACTCTTTGACCATAGAGCTATACTGGTGTACCAAGGAAATGAAAAATTATGATATGGATTCTACCTCAGAGAAGAAAAAACCCCCATTGAATTAATGGCATAGAAGAAGCACTTCCATAATTCAATGACAAATACTACATCTTGCTACAAACCATCTAGAGCTAAGAGCTCACTCCAGAAGACAGGGATGAGGGAGAAATGGAAGACGACTACTTTGGAAAGAACTCCCAACCCTTAATTTCCTTGATCAGGAAGAAGAATCCCAAAAACAATCTTAGGTTCCCTTCCATCTCTGAGGCCTCGGTTTATATGTTTTATTTCTAGTTTGATCATAGAATATGATTTAGTGGCTTGGGGCCAAGGTATATCCAAGCCTATCTTGTTTTTACTCTACCAATATTTCATGTCAAGAGGATAAGATATGCCCGGTATTGCTTTCTTTTGTTTCTATTAGGATATAGTGGTCAGGGGCAAGACGTATGCAAGCTTTTTCCAACTTTTTATTGTGATATTATTCAAGCCAATGTACCTAACAAACTACTATAAAAAACTACTATAGAGGTTTCAATCACAGGGTTTCTTCACTGGATTATCTGACAACTTGCAAATATTTTAACCACTGGTATATATGAATATATGACCTACCACTTATTAAAAGAAAAACATATTAGGTACATTAACTAATTCCAACCATGACATGTTTTAAACATAGTAACATTGTTGCAGATGGACAAATGCATACTGGAATTAGAAGAAAAAGTAAAAACAATGTACAATGGAAGTAGAAGAACAAGTAAAAACAGAGCTCACACAAAGTAAACCCAGTAACAGTTTCAAAGGAATGAAAGCCCTTCAATTTTTCTTTTATTAAAAAGAAAAACATTCTGCACAAACTCTCACCATATAAACTTTAAAGTGCCAAGAGATGTAAAGTTGAGAATCTGAAATCGACAATTACCTTTTCACACATTTAAGTGGAATCAGTGGTTGTACATTATACTAATTCTTGTTATTCTCATAACAGGGTTGTTAAAACAATTACAACTCTTTACATTAGAACTGGAGAAACTTTGACAAAATTTATAAACATTGTTGATTGTTCATTTAGCATAAAAATACTATCAAAAATTCTTTCAATCCCATAACAGAGTTGTTAAAACAATTACAACTCTCTACATTAGAACTGCTACAGAGAAATTTGGCAAAAACTATTAATATTGCACACTGTCCATTCAACATATAAGATACTATGTCAAAAATCCTTCCAATCCACTCAACCAAAGAAACAAACAGAATCCACCTTTATAGCTTGGACCTTTTTCTGATAGAATAGCATTCTGACCTTAAAACAAAGGCCTTGAGATACTATACAGTTATGAATGAACAAAGATTCCTAAAATTGTTGAAATAAATACCGGGTAGTTTATCTAAGCATGTTAAGATGTCATTATATCATGCCATCTCTAAGATGAAGCCTAGAAAGACATAACGTATTCAAGTATGTTACACACTAATGGAGAACATTACCTTCGCAACAGGTTTCCAATCATTCGCAGCTGGTAGCGTTGGATACAGGGCACTCAAATAGCCCAACTTGTAACATCCCGCTCTGGCGCACCTACCAAACTTATTCTTTGAGGACACTTGCTCGCAAGTGATCTGGATTTATATGATGATAAAACTTTTCTTTCATTTGGATGCATTAGGTTATATGACAGGATGATTTCACTACTATGA
>ML815327.1:86727-98886 GCA_009831015.1 Picea engelmannii
TGGATGGAAATACATATAAATAAATTATTTGGTTGGTTTTTTTGTGAAAACCAAAAGTCTAACATATCATTCACATGCAAGCAATCTAAACCTAATGCAAAAGACCTCGTTACTAATTTAATAATGATACATATTTTCCGTGCTCCTACTTCGTCAAGAAGAGGTTGAGGAAAGGTTAAGTATTTAATTAATCGTATGGTGTGAAAAATATATTTTTAATTATAAAAAATAAAAATTTATTAATAGTTTTCAACTAAAATCGTTGAGTGGAGAAGGGTCTTTTGTCCTACAAACAAGGGGATCTCATATATCAATTTGTGGTTTCGCAGTGACCTTAAAAATAGATTATTATTATTATTATTATAATAATAAAATAAATTATTTTCTTAAATTATATTTAATAATATTTTATTTATAAATAATTGGGTTATTGCATTTGGACGTCCTGCCTCGTTTTCGAGTTCTTAGTTTTGGGTCTATTTGAAAGTATTAACTCATGCCACTCATTTTAGTATACAAAATAGTATCTAATAATAAGTTTTTTAAAGTTAGATTATTTCATTTTATTTTGACAAATAAGGGATATTTTTTGTTTTCATTAATAATAATAATTGGTTTTTTCTCAGAAATAATTAAGTCTTGAAATTGAATATTCACATGGTCATAATAATAATAATAATAATCTATTTTTAAGGTCATGGTCAAGCCAACACACCAAATTGGTGTATGAGACCCCCTTGTTTGTGGGACAATGGACCCCCCTCCACCCAGTGATTTGAGTGGTAAAGTCTATGAAGGTATACATACCCTACCCCCCTCTGGATTTGAACCTGTAACCTCTTAAGAGGAAACACATGTTATTAACCATTAGGCCCACTAAAAATAAAATAAACTTATATTTTTAGGTATTTGATGTTTTCTTAATTTTTAATAGAAATACTTTGACAAAATGTGAAAGTAATTTACAATGATTTAAATAATTTATATATAAATTATTTATATGAGAGAAAGTGGACATACCATTAGTGTGAGATGTTTAATTTGTTAAAAATGAAGTTATGTTAATTGGGATGATTGAAAGAGAAAATTATTTAAATGATTTATATGTAAATAATTTATATGAGATGAAGTGGAAATGTCATTTGTGTTGAGTGTTTAATTTAGAGTTAAAAATGAGGTTATGTTTAGTGGGGCTACTTGAAGTGAAAAGGTGGAACACTAAACACATTGTCCCCAACATTTAGATTGTCTATTTTATTTGGATGCCTAATACATGAAAAGTCTTTATTGTTGTTTAAAGTAACATAAATCCCTACTATAACATTTGTAATTCCCATAATTAGATTGATAAGATATTGTACACACTTGAAGGGGAAATACTATTGGGTTGACTTGAAAATAAGTTGTATGAGGAGAAGTGGAATGCTTTACAACTAGGAGGGGGATAAATTTTAGAATTTGAGGGTCACTCAACATTCTAACTATCACTGTCAAATATAGATAAACATTTTAATTACCCTTTCTTATCAAGGTGGCTTCTAAAATCTATTTTTAAAGTTTTGAAAAGGTATCACATTGTTTGATTGACACTAGATGCTAGTTTGTTTGACAATAATGATCATATATTATATATGTATCTTTAAGCTAGCCTAAAGAATGCAATCATTAGAGAGGTTATGTAGAGTAGAGAGGTTATGTAGAGTGACATGTTATGATAGTGATAAATGGGGATTAAATCCATTACATTTATTGAGTTGTAGTGATTTAGTTTGAATATTCATGAATGAATATTTTTTTATCAATAATTTATTTACTAGTTTTCATTCATGACTATATATGTTTGAATTTGGACAAAGAAATCATATTCAAAACATTTTTTTAATTTCTTAGTTATTTAACTTTTCAATGTACAATCATACACCTATTAAATGAGTAATATTATATATCAAGGTTAGTAGTTTCTTTGAGACAGTTGGATATAAGTGAATGTGAAAAAAATTATACCAAATAAACAAATATTTAGTCATGAAAAACTATGCTAATAACAACTAGCTTAGCTTAAAATGTTGTGAGTACATTGCTTTGGATCTTATAAAGTACCTCACAAGATTTTAATAATTCATGGTACAATCATGTTTATGAGAAAAAAAATGTAAACTCTTCAAATAAATGCAGGAAGCATATAAGATGATATGAATGAAGAAGGAAATATGTAAAATGATAAAACTAATTATTTGATAATAAGAATAATTATATTATAATGTTTATTGATTATTAAATTTTATTTTATAAAAAAAAAAAATTATATAATATTTTATCATTTATTATTATTTAAAAAAAATATATAATTTTTATAATATATAATATTTTATTAAAATGATTAAAAACCATTTTTTATAAATATTTTTTATAATAATTTTAAAGATTTCATAATCATAAAAACTATTTAAAATTTCATTTCTTTTTTAATAATCAATTTAACATTTCTTTTATANTATATATATATATATATATATATATATATATATATATATATATATATATATATATATATCTATTAACACTATAATATGCATCCTTATTTCTTTCTACCAATATAAAATAATAATTTCCTTACACTATGATAAACCACTTTAGAAATTCATGCTATGCTTGAAAGACTTGTCCCATCTAGAAAATTTTACATGTCCCATCTAGTAATTAAATGTAAAGCACAAGGCTGGAAATTTACAGTCATTTGTATATTTAAGGTTATCTGTAAATCAGAGTTAACAAACTCGTGGATGTAAGTTTAAGTACATCCAATTATTTAAAAACCTATTTTAATGATTTTAATGATTTTATAAATATTTTTTATAATAATTTTAATGATTTTATAAATATTTTTTATAATGATTTTAAAAACCATTTTTTATATCTTTTATAAACTTAACATTAAATTAATTCCAAACAATTGATTAATGCAAGGTTTTGTTCTCATCTAGATACTGGTTCAAATCTTGTGAGTACCTATATCTAAATCTAAATTGTATTCCATAAACTCAACACTAAATTAGTCTCGCTAATTTAATCCTAAACCGACTCATAGCTTTTTGATAGTGAGGCTTTGACGACCCTCTATCTTCCACTTGCAATTATTATTTGAGGCTTCGACGACCCTCTATCTTGCACTTGCAATTGTTATTCTTCTGGCCTTTGGTGGTGTAAGAGTTATTGTCTTCCACTTGCCATTGTTATTCATATGGCCTTTGGTGGTGTATTAGTTATTGTCTTTCATTTGAAATTGCTATTCATCTACCCTTTAGTGGTGTATTAGTTATTGAATTTACTCTTGTATGGAGTTATTTTGGGTTTGAGTTCTTCTTTTATGTTATGATGGTTATTTTTTTATTTGGATTCTACTATTGTATTATACATGTTCCAAGAGTTATTGAACTTTCAATTTATTTGGTTTATAGTAATTATTTTAATTATTTCACTTTTATTAATTTGATCACTCCATTAAAACTTTTTTCTTGTTGAAATGGTGACAACAAATCTCCATGGGATGTGGATCTAGATCTTATTATTCAACTTTTGGTTGAGATAAGGCAACCTATGTTAGAATGTATAATTAATGAATTAGTTTCATTGTAACCATGAGAGAAATTGTTTAAATATGTGTGCTTGAGAGACAAATATTGAGCCATGGACTTCAAGCCTTCTCTAGGCTACTAGTTGTAATCTCCATGATATGAATAATAAGACAACCGATGCCTATGCTTGGTGGACGTAACCCAATGTTTAGGTGAGCCACGTGAAATCCCTGTGTCTATTTCTTAAGTGTGTGATTGTTAATTATCATTGAGAATTGTGTTTTCTGCATTGACAATTCTAACAAGTGATATCAGAGTTGGTTGGAAGAGAGAAGTACATAAATATTCAAATTTCCACAGGTCTCTCCTCTAGAAGGTTGCGGCGACCACTAGTGTACCCTTCACGCATGAATAACCTTTCTAGATTTCCATAGTGAAGCATCTCGAGAGTCGAGACATCTCCAGTAGTATTTCATGGTGATTTTTGCAGTCAAGCCTACGACTGCTCTTACCAAATCCACAGCACGAGAGGTGTGACGGCTCCTTCAAAATATTCGTGTATATATTTGGAATTTGAAACATTGAAGGTATGAAGGAATTGCATATTTTGAAGGAGCCCTGGTCAAAAAGTTGGGTCAATAGAAAGGCTGATGTGTTTATGTATTGACAGGTTAAATCAACGGTTTGAGAACACATAATGGAGGCAGGTTCATATTCCTTTGAATTTCGGAAATTATTGTAGGACAATTCGGGTCGAATGGCATATTTAGTAATGCCAAGTTGCAACATGCGTTGTGTTTATAAGCATTTAAGTGTTGTCTAGACAATTGGTCACCATTAGTTGCAAAAGGTTGGAAGATTCTGGAAGAGATATATTGAAGAGGTCTTCTCTTGTGATTACTCAGTTTTTTGAAATTGCTTGATTGTTTCATGCTTTCATCAACATTCTAAGTAGGATCCAGATCAAACAGGTAGATCTTTGTTGGTTATAATGGCAATGTCAAGGGATATAGATCATCATTAACAAAGATAGTGTTTGATGGATTTCTTCTCAAATCAGACATAGTAAAAGATGGAAGGAATAAAGCATGACTGATAGCAGAAAGGTATTTGGAAGGCATTGATTTCCATGAAATATTCTCGTCAATTGTCAAGATTTTGTCTATTCATGTAGCATTGGCACTAGTTGTTGTAACTAGATGCTAAGACAAGTTTTTTATGGAGATTTGTATGAGGAGATATATATATCGAACAACCAGAAAGGTTTGTTGAGGATCGTAATAGAAGATTTGTTTGCAAGCTCAAGTAGTCATTGTATGGCCTGAAATGCACCTCAGGCATTGGTACAAGATGGGTGATTCCTTCATGGTGGCCCAAGTTTTACAAGAAATGAATTTAACCATTGTGTTTATGCTACATTCATTATCTTGGTGTTTAGATTGCTGACGATATATTTTTTGAAGTAAAAGCATGGTTAAGATCAACAGGTTAGCTTTGTTGGCAAGGATGTTCGTGGTGAAGGATCAAGGAGCAGCAAAAACAAATCTTGGGCATGGAAATACATAGAAGCAGGAAAGATGGTAAGCTTTGGTTATCATAGTTGCAGTATAAGGAAAAGATACTCAGGAAATTCAGCATGAATAATGTGAAACCGGAAAATATCCCTTTGGCTTTCCATTTGTTTTCTTCAAGTGTATATCCATGTAATATGAAAGAAAAGGTTATGTATCATGTATTGTATGCTAGTTGGAAGTATAAAGTATGTGATGGAAAGGTTTGATATGTTCAAGTATCAGATGTTTCACATGTAGTTGGTGTTGTCAGTAGTCACATGACAAATCCAGGTAAAGAAGTGAAATTGGGTGCTTCGATATCTTAGAGGCACATGTATCACCTACATTGGTTTCAATGTTTTTGTCTGAGATAATTCAGATTTTGCAGGAGGATTTGGACAATAAAAGATCTACTTCAAGTTCTATCTTTTATGAGTATAAAGGGACCATTGAGTTAGTTTGGACAAAGTGCGGGTTTTGTTTTTGTGGTAGTCAAAGCCTTGTGCATTTGACACATAGTTCAACTTACCTAAGTTGGACATGGTATCACTTTGTAAGACATGTTACTAATGGAGGTAGAGTGATCCATATTCGAGCAAGTTGTGCAGACATGTTTTTGGAACCAGTGTTGAAGAGAAATTGTGGTCGTGATTTTCTTCTCTTGAAGGTGATGAATCAAATTGGATAAGGCATCCAGGAAATTGTTGTCAAGGTGGAGATTGTTGAAATGGTGATAACAAATCCCCATGGGATGTGGATCTAGATCCCACTATTCAGCTTTTGGTTGAGATAAAGAAACCTAAGTTAGAATGTATAATTAATGAATTAGTTTCATTATAACCATGGGAGAAATTGTTTAAATATGTGTGCCTGAGAGACAAATATTGAGCCACAGGCTTCAAACCCTCTCTAGGTTGTTGGTTGTAATCTCCATGATATGAATAATAAGACAATCGATGCCTATGCTTGGTGGACTTAGCCCAATGTTTGAGTGAACCACATGAAATCCCTATGTCTATTTCTTAAGTGTGTGATTGTTAATTATCATTGAGAATTGTGTTTTCCGCATTGACAATTCTAACATCTCCTACCTTATGGATGACTCATTTAAAACCTTTCAATTGATATCTCATAACCTTTCAATTGATATCTCATAACTAATTGCTTGCCTTTAGTGGTGTATTAGTTATTGAATTCACTCTTGCATTGGGTTATTTCGGGTTTGTGTTAGACTTTTATGTTATGGTGGTTATTCTTTATTGGTATTAGATTATTGTATTATGAATGTTCTAATAGTTATTGAGCTTCTAATTCATTTGGTTTATAGTGATTATTCTAATTATTTCATATCTATTAATTTTATCACTAAACTCTTCTCTTCCTTTATGGATGACTCATTTTATACCCTTCAATTAATTTTATCACTCTCGTAAAACTCTTCTCTTCCTTTATGGATGACTCATTTTATACCCTTCAATTGATATCTCATAACTCTTCTCCTATTTTTATGGATGACTCAGTTTAAACCCTTCAATTAATATCTCATAACTTATTGCTTGTTTGGTGTTATACAAAAATAGTTGAATTTGAATGTGTGTGCTCTCTTTTGTTAGAACCTCAATCGAGAGGCTTTTACACAACCAACCAAGGTTTGTAGTGTTTAAGCTATGTTTGTTACATCAATGGCAATCAATTAAAATACTGAAAACTTGAAAATCTCAATCTAGGGTTTCTTATAAAACCAGCCAATCAACTAAAACCTTGAAAACCCGAAAACCTCAATCTAGGGTTTCTTATAAAACCAACCAACCAAGTGACACTATCAAGAAATCAATGTAATTCATGTTTTATTGTCTTTAAATTATATTCGTTATAGTAATGACAATCAATAAAGGCTCGATCACACCACATTCTATATGGATGGATAAATAGATAAATTGATTTTGATTTAAACTATCCTTACCACTATTACCATTTCTCTAATCCACTTATTACCACCTCAATCTAGACGCTCTTACATAACTGACTAACCATATAACATTCATTTTTCCTATTATCAGCATAATTATTCGTTTTAAGTTATGTTTGTTAAATAATGAAAAAAAAAAAAAACTTGATTGTTTAGTTTTCATTAACAAAATAATTGAATTGTTAAGTTTTCTTTTGAGACTTGAGCTTCTTTCCAAACTTTTGTTTATATGGTATTGATTGATAAATTTTTCTATCCAATGAGATCATTTGATTGTTAAGTTTTTTTTGAGGCTTAAGCTTTTTTCGAAACTTATGTATTGATTGATAAATTTTTCTATCCAATGAGATAATTTGAATTATGAGTAAGTGTACTAAGTTGTTTTTCGAAATTGCAATTGACACACATGTTTGATTTAAATTTCAAGAATGCGTGTACATATTCTAAAAATGCTCATACTTTTCTATTTGAATTACTTCGACCCTTTTCAAACCTCCATGCATGCCTTCATTTAGATTCAGTCTATGTTAAAAAATGTGTGCATATTTTAATGTACACACGTTAGTAAAGTGTGCATATTTTAATTTGCACATGTTAATAAACAAGTGTGCATTTCCTTCATGTTAAAACAATTTTAAAAAAAAATGTGCATTTCCTCCATGTTAAAACAATTTAAAAAAAATAAAAATTGATATCTTTTATTTCACTAATTTTCTTGTTAATTTTGCTTGGATCTTATAAATATAAGAAAAAAGGGATGTTGGAATCATTGACATTTAGTCTTTCGAATAGATGCGTTCTTATTTCAAAGTTTTTTTTTATGTCAAATTTCATATTTATGTCTATCAAATTATGAATAAATGAGTTCTTATTTCCAAGTATTTTTTTTTATGTCAAATTTCATATTTATGTCTATTAAAGTATAGACATTTAAGTAGATTGTAAAATTTTCTATTCTCAATACTCTATTTGTTTTGGGTTGCATTGTTTTATTTTCTAATATAATATTTTCAAATGGTTTTCACATTTACTTTAAAAATATTACATGTGTGTGAACAGGAAACATTATTTTATGGTATTTTTTACAATCAATTTTAATAATACATGATGGGACACATTATGGTCTTTCAAACAAGTATTTTTTCCAAAACCTAAATATTTCTAACAACATGATTGGTGCTCTCTAAAATTTTAACCATCCTTTTACCCATATTTTTGCTAACAATAGCTAAATCCTATGATTTTAGCAAGGTCAAAAATAATTGACATTTAGTGCATCATTTTTTGATTCAAAATTCTCTTTAATAATTTCGTTGCATTACGAGTTAATAGTTTGTTTAGGTGATTTACCTTTAAATATCTCTAAGGTGCTTTCATCAACATGAAAAAATTTAGGAGTTCTTATTGGTAGACTAGATGGATGAGGTAAAGAAGGTGGACTTGAAGTTGGGAACCCATCAACATGACATTGCAGAGATTCACTAGGAGATTGTAGCATTTCATTCACTTAATGGTCAGGATTCATAGTGCACTAGAGATGTTGGTGGTTGGTACGACGAGCATCTAATTGTTAGAAAACAACATGCACAATAGAATCATCTTCACTAGAAATTTGTATACAATTTGAAAATCTAATGTATCCCTCTATATAATTAGTGTTTACCAAAATTTGCATGCATTCATCAACTTAATCACTATTTAGTTGATTGAACATGAATTGGAGGTTGACTTGATGTTATAATTAATGTCTCCAATGGACACCTATGCGTCAATTATCATGACAAAGTAGAGATCATCAAGGTATCTATTTTGCATGGAATTTGAGGTGGTGACTAATGGATGCCTATGTTTTTCCATATCCAACTTTACCTTTTCTCTTAGTTCATTAAATTTTGTTCATGGAATTTGAGGTGGTGACTAATGGATGGCTATGTTTTTCCATATCCAACTTTACCATTTCTCTTAGTTCATTAAATTTTTTAGGGGATTGCTCCTTCGTAATATATATATATATATATATATATATATATATATATATATATATATATATATATATATATATATATATCAGTTTTGTTTGTTTCCCATGTTCACAGGAATTGAAAATAATAAAAAATTGACAAAATTTGTTTTCCCAATCATACAAACCAAAAAAAAATATTAACGGAACAATATTTCTTGGGAAAAGTTTGTGCTTATGCCTAGTTGTTTTCTTTAAGAAAACGAGGTCGTGCTTCGTTCCTTTTTCTATTTTTATTGAAACAAAAATCCATACAAAGAAATAATGTTCACCATTTATATTACAATGGTTCACAAATGACCCCAACAATCAACAAAAAATTAAGAAAAAAAGTGAGGATTTTGCAAACCATGAATGAGTCTTAGTTCCTAATGAAGAATGGTTCTTGATCCCTAAACAAGAATGGGTCGTATTCCATAATCGTGAATAGTTTGTAGGGACATACTTGGGTTCTTTAGCATCTAAGTGTGATAAAGGGGCCATGGGTAGATTTTGTGTAATAGAAATGGATCTCAAGGCATAAATATTGTGAGAGGGGAAACGAGGAGAATGATCCCTAAATGAAGCTTCTTCAACTCAAGCGCCATGAACAACACCCATAATCCATGTAGAGACTTAAGTTATATAATGGGACAAATATGTCCTTGAGCCACCATATTGGACCCTTATAGGGTAACTCTAGCATACAATAGGGATATGAGCACCATGATTATACCACAACACAGGATACAGATAGGAATGTGTCTTGAATCCACATTGAGAGTGGTTCTTGGGGACATGGTTATGGTTTTTAGCATCTAAGTAAGATATGACTGCCAAGAGTAGGTTTTGTGCATATGAAATGAACCTTGAGGCCTAAACATGGTCGAGGGAATTAAGGAGCTTAAGCCATAAATAAAAATTCTAAATATAAAATACCATGGTTAGGTGAGGAAAACACTTGGGCCTTGGCCCTCAAAAATAGTTCAGTGTGCTTGGTTGTCATAAACAACACCTATAAACCACAATACATAACCTCTTTAGGGGGTATTTAACCTTAGAGTTGGATATGGATGACATTAATAGGTTTTCACATCAGCGATGGGTCACAAAGCCTTGACCATGGTTTAGGAAGGGAAACAAGTGCCTCAAGATAAACATAGATATTGACTTAATGAGAATTGTGAGCTCAAAACGAGAACTCTAGCCCAAAAACACCCATATTTTTGGGTCAAAAACACCAAAATCAACCCCCATTTCAAAAGGTAGCACTACTGGTAGAACCTCGTAATTTTTTGTGTGGTTAAAATTGCGACCTTTATGAAATCATGGTGTTGACAATTGATACCATTGTGGAAAAATGATCCTTGAATTGAAAAGTGGCGCTTCCAATAGAACCCTTTTTTTAGAGTTAAAATTATGAATTATTTGAAATTGTGGCCTTGACAACTATTACCATCGCAAATAAAATATTAAAATTGACTCCTGAATCAAAAACTTGAAAAAATGTTTCGTAATTTTTTTTAAAAATTACATTAAAAATGAAAAAAAGCAACCCCTATGGGAAGAATATAAAATAACAACCTTATAATTTTGTCGATGTTTCGACAATGAAAAATTATCTTTTCTTTAGCGTTTTGGCATCAAAAACTTATCCTCGACCGATGTTTCAAATCCAAAAACTTATTGGTAGAAGATAATTTTTTCGATGCCAAAAATTATCTTCTGACATTGTATCAACACCAAAAACTTATCTTATGTCGATGTTTTGGCAATTAATCCACATCTTCTTGCTGGCATTTCGGCAAAGAAAACACATTTTCTCATTGAAAGGATTCCTTTGTCGTCATCCAAAAAGATATTTTACTGTTGATGTATTGGAGAATGGTGTACAATCTTCATTGATACACACTGAATCCGTGACTAAGGGACATCTTCATAATTAGTCATTCTTTTGTAATTTTCGAGCTCATGACTATCACAAAAACACCTGACTTGGACATCTAAGTAAAATATAAGTACTTAGAGGCCAACTCGACCCCCATACAACAAAAATAACATACAAAAACTTAATTTTAATGCCTTGAATCCAAATTTTCATGGTTGGGAAAACTAAAATTTTACCCAAATCTACACACAGATTTAGAATTTATCTATTGTCGCAGGCCCATACAAGATTGGTGTTGTAACCAGAGCTCGGATACCACTCTATAGCGTCCCCACTACATAAAACATAATTTTTTTTTGATAAAAATAAAACTAAACACATTTACAACATTTCTAAAGCATGAATGCAACAACTTATACCCATACACAACAACATATATTTGCTTAAAAATAGGATTTCATATACAACAATAAAAACTCATGAATAAAAATCATAAGCATAGATAAAAACACTTATATTTCAACAAAAATAATAAATTTATTGTAGGATGATGCAACCCCCCTTCCCTCCTAGGGGTTATGTCACCTCCCGGTGAAGGATCTTCAAATATCTGAGATTGATCAACTCTTCGAGCCCCTGCTAGAACCCAAAACTACTTTACACAGGCCCATTTTTTTCATGTGTCCTCGAGATGTGACCTAGGCCTAAAGCTCTAAAGTCGTTTAGACCTCAGGATTGGGTTGTTTCTCTCCTCTCTAACACATGGCTCTTGAAAAGTGTCCAACTCTTAACTGGAAGAGTCTCGATCCACTCTCCATGCATCCTCGCGATTTGACAACTGACGATTTTTTGGGCCTTTGGGTCTCCAGACTTCTGAGGTTCCAACAACCCCAAGCTTCCAATCCCCCAGAGTATCGAATTGGAGAACCTCTAAATGGTAAAGATCAACAATCCACAACCCTTAACCAACCGACAGTCGAGATATCCTCTGAAACTCCATCCTTCGAGAATTCAAGAGTCCTCACGACTCTACACCCTATTTCCTTCGAACCTCGAGATCTCTACATGTCGAACCCTTCTCCTGGATGACAGTTGTCTTCCTGATGGATGACCCAAATATGATTCACCTTTCGACCCTTTGGGATTCTTTCACCCTTCTGCACCCTCTTTCTCCT